>JAQGAD010001284.1:0-21258 GCA_034696625.1 Isotomurus palustris | reverse complement strand
ACGTTCTGAAGTATCTAAATATCCATCGGCATGTTAACCAGCTTTTATGTGAGGTGAAGAAGTGGCAGCGTTTCTCGCTTCTATGTTGGCTGCGATATAAATGCACAATATGTATTCAGATCGTGAGATACGGGAACGGGAAAATTCCAATATCTCTACCACGAGAATGTCTACATTGTACTAGAAGTTTTCTCGTTATTCACCCGGTTTTGACCTACTGAACAATATCATACTCATACATAACAAGTTGTTGTGTTCGGAAGTCTAAAAATATCTTTTTTGCGAGAGAAACAGGAACCCGACACTTCTGTCGCGTACGATAGATTCTCTTCCACGAGTTTATTTATCAGAATTTATCACATCAAAACCAGTTACGCATTAAGGATAATACAAAATATCTTAAGCATTATGTTTTCACTCCATTGCACTGTAGCATTTATAGCTATTCTTTCATCTCTTGAAAATGCTGTACGAATGTTTTCGGATTGTGGACGGTGTTTGTATATGATATGGTTGAAAGGGTTGGGTTACTCAGATGGTGGTTTCAAAAAATTTCTTGACTGTTCGTAGCACCTGTGAAAGAACAGTTAAATAGCTTAGAATCTCTACTACACAACTATCGAAAGCAACAACACATATATATATAAAAACAACTTACTACAGTAATCAGTCATGTAAATTGTAGTCAAGTCCCTCGTACTGCGGGTTTTATCTGCAGGAACATCCACAAACTCAAATGAAGATCTGAGTTGGTTATTAGGAGAATCCACAGGCTTTTTTACGGGAGATTTCTGAAATTCGGGGGATGTTCGGCCTCTCAATGACTCCATATGAGCTAAAATATAACCAGTTGTAGTCCAATTGAAGACCATGATAATTTGTCAAATGAGAAATGATATTTTACCTATAGCGTCTCTGGACTCCAGATTAATCTTGTGCACCTTCGTTTTCCTCGAGGAAATATTGCCACAGCTGCTAGCTTTCATGCTAGTCGTGAATGGAGGCTTATCTGACATTTTACGAGTCTATGAACTATGAACGCGCTAATCAACTGTTGCAGTCTGTTTCTGTTCGTATTTTCTACTTGCAACCATGTTATGTAGTGAAACGAGTAATTAACGAACTTTCTGATTCCCCTGGACAAGTTTCACAATAAAAAGATTGTCAGATTGGGAATGCGTGTCCAATAGCTTATACACAGATGTGTGATGATAACATCAACAGCCTTATCGTTCGAGTTATTTATGTAATTACAGTTGTAGTTGTAGTTTGAAACACCCTTCGTAGTGAACTTGCCTACGATACGTATAGACGTATTGCTAGACACAACCACTAAAGCTGTAACACCCCAACTGCACCACACTAATTGAAAATCAAGGTTACAATTTGCAGATAAGATGGACAAAATAAATGTACTTGTATGCATATTCATTCGGTGAAATAAATCTCCATTTCAATGAAGGTTACTCATAAAGCACAAGTCACGGTATGAACACACTAACACACACACACATACACACGATGTCTTGAGTCTTGTGCTGTCGGAGTTATTACATGGGAGCTTAAAAATGATTGAAAAACTGAAGTGGTGTGTGGCGTAAATGTCAGATTCACTGTGAGATCATCATGTAATATTTATTGCACACACATCATAAAACATTTTAGAATTGCACTCACACAAAAAGTTCTACAAGCACAGTGCACGAGGGTACTGTCGTTAAACAGGAAACGATAATTTTTAGTACCTTCGTTCATAATTCTATTTTTCTATTCACAATCACATGTACAATCACAACTATAGTTTCACTTGATTTTACTCTGGAATCGCATGGTGGAGTACATTTAAACCGTAATATTCATATTCCTTACAATACTTACGCGTGAGGGCAATTTTTCCTGAGATTTTACAAAGTGGTGCATAGGCTCGTAAAGTAGGCGAAAGCAGTAGGGAGTATGAAATCTTTTTTCTCAAAAATATTTTCTTATCTTACAACTCCGCACCATTCTGTACACACGTATACTGACTAGACCGTAAAATTCTTAAAAGTAAAAGTTTTGGCACGGAATGTTTTGTATGGAATCAGAAACTTTGGACTTCTAGTTAATAATTTTGCAAAACTTATACATATTCAACATTGGATTTTTGCTTGGATGGAATCGAATAAAACAGTGATGGAGCTTTTTCAAAAATGTCTGCTTATTGGAAATCGGAAGGAGGGGTTTGTGGTACAAATACAGTGAGATACAAAAAGCATTCCTAAAAACGAGAGAGTGTTTGTTCACAAGTAATTCGGATGACAAAAAGGTACACATAGTAGTATTATGGAATACAATTTGGTTGAAGCTTTTTAGAAAGATCAAATATTTGAAGACGAATTAAACCTTCAATTTCAATAATAGCAAACACGATAAAGAAGATACGCATATATAAGTTGAACTTTGATTCTAAATTCGCATCGAATAATATTCAAAATCCTTGAACAGCTACGTGATGAATCCTGTGTTGATTACCCGGACTGTTCTTTCCCCAAACGGAACCCTTAGCCAACGAAGGATTAGGTCCATTTGCATTTCCAGAGGATGCCACACGGTTGTTGGCATTTGGACCTTTACTGACTGAACTGGGTCCACGGGCTGGAATATAATTCGGTCTGGAATATATAAGCAAAGTATGCGACAATGAACATCTGTCACCCTGGATCAACCCTGGAGTTCAAGTGTGTGTGAGCCTTACTGAAGTAGATACGGATTTGGGCCTTTGACATACGATGAATTCGGACCTTTTGCGACTTGGCTGTTTGTGACATAGTCTTTTTCCTTGTCTTGCTTTATTCCAAAAATTCTGAAAGTACCACAACCCCAAAGCCCATGAATACAAATAAACTAGAAAGTTCTACATATTGGACGCATATTGCATGCAATCATCGTAGAGAAAAATATCTTGTAGTGAATAGAAAGCATATCACGTGTGTGGAGAAAGTTTGCTTACGTCGAGATGAAACTCTTTTTCCTAGTCTTTTCCAACTCGAAGTAACCGGAGTCTGGAGTGTCAATATCAAGCGACGATTGGACATCATCCCACTTCCGGAGGGAAAGCGACGAGCCACCAGATGAAGTGCCGTACATGACACTTGAAACAACTTGCGCCATTGTTTCTGGACTCTCTGCAAATCGGACCACAGCTACACGAGTACAACGAGGACGACAAGCGGGTTGAAGAAGACATGGAAGAAATAAAATAAAACAAAGTGAAATGAGTTTGAGTCCGTAAAGGAGTGAAATTCGTAATAATAATCGTAAAACAAGTCGTGATTGTGCGGTAGGAAGTAAGAGGAAAGAAAGTATATCTGCATACTTCGTCTCTCGGCATCGCCTCCGCCTTGAACTTTGTCTCTGTTGGCAGTGGAAGTGCTGGGAGCTTCATTTACAGGCGATGAAACCACAAATGGCTTGAACTCATCGGGTGTCTCAGGACCCACTTCTTGTAACAAACTGGCAGCTTTCTCCACATCGAACTTGGCAGCCTCTGCTGCCCACGAAACGAATCTGTCTGGAAGATTAGAGAATCTTTTGATTAAGTCCCGTTTGACCTTTTCCTTCTGTTCCGCCGACAAATGAGGCCTAGCTGGCTTCATTATTGGCGTAGGGAAAGGTGATTCCACGGGTTCGCCCATCGAGATGTGCAGCTCGTTCACAGCTCGTTGCTGTTCCAATGCTTTATTCCTCTTTTCAATCAGCAGCTTCACTTCCAACCACTTCTGCCTCGCTGGCCTGTCATAAGCCAAACATATACACGTATATATTATATATAGTTTAGCTAATCCTCATGAAACCATCCCCCGTATTCCCAGCCTCCCTCTCTATCTCTCGCTCTCCATAAAATCGGAAACCTTTTATTCCTTCTGTCATGAATCTTACTTGGCTGGAGGCGTTCGAGTGAATCCTTTCTTCAGCATTTTATCCGACGCTCTCTGCACGTTATTCTCACAAGACGACAACACGTCCAGGAGAAAAGTCTCATCCGCAGCAGGGAAAATCCCTTTGAGGTATTTTAATTTCATCTTAGGACTTCGCTGAACTAAACTTTCTTCTTTCACCTAAACCACAGCGAGGTAAATTCTCATTAGTAGGTCATCCTGTCATCAACAGCTCACCTCATGCGGACTAAAAGAATTGGCATAATAATCCCATTTGTTCATCCACCGTACCATTTGTAACTGAGGAGAAAGCGAGAGCATAGGTGATCCCCATCTTGTATGGATGCTTCCCGTTGACGACGGATTGTTACTGAATTTAAGCAGAGACACTGGTGTCCCAGTTCTTGCTGGGCTTCCTGTAGTTGTCGTACTGTAGACCAAAGTAATAAGCATATAAATATATTCATACCCCAAAAACCCTTTCCTTCCTTCCTTAATCATCATCCTCATATACTTCATATGCATGCAACCTTCTCTCGTTTTTATTTCCTCTCTCCCACAGAATATTAATAATATATCATCTGATATCCTCTCATCCTAACCTGTTTGCTTTATATGGTGAGTGAACTCCAAGGGATTTCGTTTCACCGATCGAAGCAATCGTATCCGTGTCATCTCCATCTTTCCATAACTTGAGCTCTAATTGACTCGCAACTTCCGAGACAAACGGATGTTTCTCCACCTGGAGCGCTGAGACTACCAACGTTGCCCGGTTGTGGTACCTGAGTGAGTAATGATAAAGTGAAGCAATGTAACTTGTGAAAAGTCAAAAGTTTTTCGTCCAATAAAATGTGAGAGAGAGATGCTTATAAATTTTACTTGTGGAACAGATGTCGGATATGAGGTTCTCCCGCAGTAGGAAACAAAGCACACACAGCTCGGAATCCAGTTTCAGGATCGCAATTACTGAGGAAGCTGGAGGGCACAGTGTGTCCAGAGTAAGTCGTGCTGGCATACGACCTTGCAGATTGGGGTCGTTCCAGAAATTGCTCCACACTGGCATTATTATTGTGAAGTAGCCCACTGGCATTTCCAATGCTTGAAGTCCTAGTTCGACTGCTGGGTCCTGGAGTGGGCTCATCCTTTCCATGATGAGTCTCCACAGAGCTCAGCTTTGTTCCTGAGAATCCGCCACCACCACCGACTTTCTCTTCCGTCTCACTTACCCCTAAAATAACTTGTTGTTGCTCGTTTCTCAGGTTCCTCGGAGCTGGAATGGGTGAAGGTGCAATCCGAGGTGAACCACCAAGACGTGGTGATGAGCCTCGTCGATTCAACGCGAATCCACGCAGACTTGGAACAGGACTTGACCAACGACTCCCTCCGGTATCCTATGAAAACACACACACATAAGAGAAACACCGTCAAGTATCATTTAATAATGCGAGACATAAATAGACAAGAGGCAGCAGGAGCAGGTGAAGTACTCATCACAGTCTCAAGTCTCGAGAAGGATGAAGAATTATATAAGTACTTAGTGAAAGTATGCACTTCCTCCCCTTCTGTGTCGAGTGATGAACACAGCAATAATGGAGGCACATTCTTTACCAACCCGATGGAATTAAATAAACTCATAAATTATCCACCGCCACTTCAGAACAGAGAAAAGCAGGTTACGATATTTTTGGGCTTGGGCACGCACACACACTATTATTTGTTATTTACTATATATTTACCTCGTGCCTACTCATTACTTACACCACCGAAGGAGAAAATGATGTCCGGAAACAAACTTATAGTAAACTACATATGGATCATTTCATTCAGTACGGAACCCTAGAAAACCAAAGTATCTCAACTCCACTCCATCTACTTTCCTTTCTACGCGCGGATCCCAAAGAAGGTGGAGAAAGTTTGAAGAAAGTCCTATCAAAAATTGATAGTGATTAATAGCCACCTTTTTTCCTCTTCAACAGAAGCTCCTGCTGGCTGCTTTCACTAGGCTTTGAGAATGGTCACATTTTGTATTTGAAACGACCTACGATGTACGAGGAGTAAACACACACAAAGAAGAAGGCTAAATAAAGTTCAAGTCCAACCGGTGAAACCCATTCTAAAAGTGGCAGTTGTAACGTAAACTTTGGTGTGGTCGGTTTTGTGTCGGTAGTTCGAGGATTTCGACGGGAGGAAATGAAGAGAGGGCGAGAGAGAAAGTCTGAGCAGTCTGAAGTTGGTTTGTGGTTGACTGCTCAGCTTATCAAGTGGCTTGATGTTTACCAACCACAGGATCCCAAATGACGTACACCGACACCAGGACCGATACTCGCCTACCCTCGACCATTCATTTTCCCAGGCATAAATAAAATACTTCTGGGATTAACAAAGAGGTCACAGGAAGTGCTGCACATAATTCTTGATGGAGCTAATTTCACACCATGGTGCATTCGTAGACTTATCCTGGGAAGTCCAACTTCCTACGAAAGCTTCCCTTTGGCTCCCACACTGCTCTGTGGTAATAGTCAGTCCCAAGTTCATAAAACGTGAAGAATGACATGGCGAAGGTAGATGTGTAACACCAGGTTGCATTATAAATCTTTACTACTCTCTCAACTTTGACGTACGAGAAAGGAGGAAATCTTGTGAGTTTATTTTCTACACAGGAATATATATGTATAAATGTAGCCTTGGGTTATATATAGTACCTGGATTAACGTCAACGTATACTTATACGTATACGTATGCCAGAGAAACCAAAGGGGAACTACGACACCTCCAAAATTTACACTGTGTGCCTATGCGGACGGATGTGTGTAGGAGAAAGTAACCCAACGGGATTGGATAATGTAGATATTCCATCAAACACGAGTTTTCCTTATCATTATTCGTTCGAACTAATGGGCTTTGTATGAAGAAGATGAGAGAGAGAAGGAGAGTTTTAAGCATTTGTTAGTTTAGTGGGAGAGAGAAGAGAGAGATTGGACGGAGGTAGGGAAGCAAACAAAAGGAATAAAGCTGGAATGATGAATGAGTAATGACAATAAATGTCTCAAAAAGAAGGTAATAATTTTTTCTAATTGGACAGCAAGCGGGTGTCTAATGGGGAGAAAGCTTTCATCGTTTCATCTCTTTGCGTCATTCAACGAAACCATTTGTGGATTAGCAAGGAGCAGACAAAACTGAGAGAAGTGTGGAGAACAGAGAAAGGAAGGGCATTCGGATATTTCGGATGGGAATTGGTGAAAGCTTTTCCCTTCATGATCCACCTTCACTCTCCCTTTGTTCCCAGATGATTGCGTTAAACCAATTTCATTTACAATCATGCGGTGTGACGTGACTGACTCGATGAACTCTCGATTTGATTCCAGATATGCTCTCTTGCAACACCGTCATCCTCAACAACTTATAAGTAAAAGTCAATTTATTCGTCAGGGAATTAGTGCACAAACATAGGCGATCTACAGAGTTACAGAGTAGAGACGCAATAATGGAAGAATGGAGCCCATTAAGATTCCACTTGTCCATCATTCACCCTTTTATTCCAGGCAATCATATCAGATCCTGCCTCTCCACCAGAGTAATTGATTTTTGACAAATATGATAGAACGGTTCGTTGTTCATTTTCCATTAACCTAATTGACTTGTTCCAAAGTAAGTTCATGCCAGATGTACTTTGTACACATCTCCCACTGTATTATAATTCTCTTTAGGTTTCCGCACACCCGCTTACAATAATACTTATAATACAGAGTACAAAGAGAACCGCTCCAGGATTATTTACGATAATTAAATCACTTGCTTTTATACACACTTAATCTGTAGGCCTCTGGAGTTCGCCGCACAACGGAATAAGTTTGAGAAAGTAGAAAGTCACCGCACCGGTATACTTCTTTCACAGAAAAGGCAGGAGAAAGTAAATGAAAGAACAAAAGTATAACGACTTGATGCCATGTTCTCGGCAACTTAATTTATGATTATGGATCGAGCGGTTCCGCTGACATAGCTTCGATTAGTAAGTTTCAGAAGCATCAAAATCTAAGTAATTTATTACAAAGGAAAAGCAAATTGAACATTTCTATGCAAAAAATGACCCCGATGATAAATTAGGCAGGCGCAGCAAACATGGCATGAATTTAAATAACGGTAAAAGATTTAAAAGTGACTCTCAGTTGGCCATAAGTCATCATAAGTTTAATTTTATTTGAAAGTTAAAAGGCACAAGACGATGACTACTGGAGACTTGGGCTTTATTGTACGTCGTAGTCGTAAGCGCCGCACCCCCGTCCTCGTCGTCTCTTCTCCTTCTCCTTGACTTTCATTAGTTTGGAGAAAGACAGCATTATTGCCTTCATTATTCATGAAAAAGTACGTGACACGTCGTCAAGAATAAGAGTTGTTCATTTTTAAAGAAAATTGTTCATCTTAAGAACACCCGCATTCGCATTACACCAAGTGTCTACATTCTACATTAAGTTTTCTTAACAACTTTCTTCTTCTCATACACGGCAAATCGTAAAAAGAAGCTGAATATTTTAAAATAGTGATGCAAGCACACAAAAGCTGAAACTCAAGAAGACTTTTAGACTCAAAACTTGGAACAACTGAAAAACAGGAAAGAGAAAGTAAAGAGGGAATAAAGCACGATTGAGGTCATTACAAAGTTTTCAATCACGTTGAAACTTCATGTCCCACTTGCTGCAGTTTTGGACCGTGGCAGTCAACAATTTGTTAGAACCTGAGGTTCGTCTTATAGTGTCTCCACACACCGAATGTGTACTTAACAATGTATAAGGATTGAGGAGACTTCTTCGGAGACTCTAAGTGGATTCTGCAGAACGTCTGTTTGGAATTAAATCGTACGAACTACCAAACTCCAAGTACGATACTTCGTGTGGCTTCAATTTTATAGTTTCACTGACGCTTTCATAAGAAAGTGAGCAATTACTGATCCAATAGGAAGAGCGACAGGGGGTTTAACTTGGTGCCAGATCACGTACCAGGTTAATGAGCCAGTTGATTACAAAAGCCATTTAGCCAGGCTTTCACTGAAACTTTCAACATTTCCTCCTGACTTGTGTGTGTATGACTCTATGAACATTTACACCAACATGACACACAAGTCAGGGACATTTTTAATCTCACCACATCCGCAACCTATTTGTCCAACTTTCTCATATGACGACCATTCAGAAAAAAGATTTTCTCCGAGATTAATGTGACACGAAGGACGAAGATCAGAAGGCACACACACCTCGATTGTTCTTTGAAACTCGGAAATGACAAATGTCATAATAACTGTGTTCTGCACGTAAAGCACAAAGGTTTGCTTATAGGAAATGACTACGTTCCGTTTTGTTTGAAACATGAGTTCATTAATGAGGACACAACAACGAGTTTGGTGACTTTAAACTGCCCTGTAATCTCGTGCCCTTTCTACCGTCCACGTAGAGATTTGATTTATGAACCCAAGAACCCATGCAACGCTGAACCTCTCACTTAATACCACACCACGCTGCTTTAAACCATTTCACCCATTTACTCGTGGGCATTCACAATCCATCAGAACAAATGCATTCAAGATGACCTCCCCAACAAAAGCCCAACAAAAATGCAAATCTCACGTCGGACGTGAGCCTTTCATGTTGGCTCTCCAACCTTTGGTATATGCAAATCCAGAGTTTCCGTTTTTTTCGCTGAGCGTCTTCAGATGAGATGAATATCCGTACATTTAAATTCATGAAGCTTCTCTCAAGGATTAGCATATTTCTGCCTACTTCCCTCCTTCGTAATGAATATTTTAAAAATTAATCGATCATCATGTTTCTTATTCTTGGAAAGCTACACCCAAATTATGCATGCCAAAGAAATACACATAAACTGCCAGCGTCCAACTTACGGCAACTGCTTATCCTCTTCTCAGCCTTTAAATTATAAATTGCAGTATCAAGGAAGGATCAACCAAGACTTTCTTGGTCCTTCTTCCAAGACTTCATCTTGTTGCAATTTGCAATTCACAAAAGGTATTCTACACCTCCACACAGTAAAAGGAGGTTACTAATACTAAATAAACTATGCAAGGAACTACGATAGCTACACACGGGCATCTTAAGACGACCGAGACTTGAGAACTTCTTACTTAATGCTGCGTATCCATCTGTGATGTATTTATGCCTCGATCTGTAGGGGCTCTTAGTTAGCATTATTAAGTGAAGCTGAAGAAGACTAACCTCGAAGTAGGCGGTAGGCTGGGTGATAGCGATGTGGTATGGAGGTGTCGGAATCATATTCAATCTGGGATCTTCCCATGTTGTATTCTTTGCACGGTGGTTGATGAAGTATCTGCAAATAAACAAAACATTCATGGGAAAATTTAAATCTAATCAATAACATTATCTTCACCTCCACCATGTGGATCGAACCCCTTTAAATAAATCAATCACCCCCAGACATCACTATTAATTTAATACAGTGAATTCAGATTTAGGTAATTTATTAAATTATCCTTTGTTTACAAATAGTTCTACTCTCCCCACGATATTCAACTGATATAATAATTTAGTTTGTAAATCTTGTTAGCAAACTCAATCAACTGATCTTAAATCCAGTACTAACGAGATTGCAGTTAGATTAAATTACAGTGTAAATATTGCCGTACAAGTTTTGGAACGAATATCTATACTTCGTCTACCTGTGTCTGTGTATAAGGTGTATAGTGTACATGTGTGTTAAACTAATTAGAGCCTAATGTTTTATTAGTTGGATTCCCTAAAGGATAAAATGGTGTGTTCACAGTACAGTTCCACGTAAATGTCACCGTTGGTGCCTCGTGACCTCCCAGCAAAGGATAGCTTGTCAACGAATCCTTAAAAATCATCAGGGAGTCCAAATTCTCTAAATCTGATAAAGGACGATGCCTTGAGGCACGTGGAAAGTCTTCCTGTGCCAAACTAACCGGAGCTAATTTAAATTACCTTTATGATTCAAATGCCAGTGGGGATCAGGTGAGTCTAATTTAATTGGTTTCTCCTTATCCTCAAAGCCTCATTACTTTCACTTTCATCTCCCTTTCCCAAGAAGGCTAATAATCTTGGTAAGTCGTAACCACGAACGAATTTCCTTTACACCACAGTTTATCATTATCACAATTTATCTGTATACCCAAAATTGCTTCGGCATTCCCTACCCATTAAACTCACGTTGTTTAGACGGGTGGTAGTGTTATTGGCAATGTTGTAAAATCTAATAGACCTGAGATCTGCTACCATTACCATCGTCATCATAATAATCTTCATGGTCATCGACTATCAATCTATTTATAATACGTATACACACGCCCTTTTCACTTCACTTGCTTCGAAAAGCACATTCTCGTTAAAATGGTTTTCATTTTGCAATCATAATAACATCCATTCATTCGTGATGAGATTATGTTTGTCCGAGTACAAAGTACTTCGTACAAGCGAAGAAAGTATGACCTTTGGTCGATGTGCATTTTTAAGGAATATGACAGGCCGGTTCGCTCAGGTACAAAATGTATCTATGAAAGTTTCGAGTAATTTATAGTTCAGTGAGAATAATAATGTTGACTTAGAGTCTCATGGGAATACACGTTAATATTTCACCCGTACTTATTTCTTTCCTAACAAAGTAACAATAACAGAGTGCTCCTGGGTGTTATCATTATTGAGGAGACAAAACTACAATAGGGCACATGGCTTTCTACGTGAAAGTCCACATGCCTATGCACGCAAAGACTCGTCTTGCTCTACATCTCATATTACTTATTCTTCGCCTGCCATAACCTTGCATTACAAATTCATGAACCAAACTATGAAACTTTAATAGAATTTGTGTGCTTTCATTTGTCCTCTCGATTTATTGTACATGCTCGGGCAATAAACTGTATATGGAGATATAAGTAAATCCATATTCTTACATTCTTCCAGTTTTCGGTTCAATCTTGGCTTCCCATCCTTGTGGCAATGGTCCGAGACCAAACGCCTCCATTTCGGAATCCACTTTCACCGTTGAGAGTTCAGATTATCTAAAAGGTTGATATGTGATACTCACGAATGATTAGAAGTAGCAAATCGTCTATGCAACTTCATATTGAGTTTAGCACGTGGCGAATCCATCCACAAATTTGTTATTGAATTCAACGCTAATATGTTTGAAAACTACAGGACGTACAGATCCATAAAGGAGGTAAATCCTGATGGAATTCACAGTAACGATGTTAAGCACGCACACACGAAATTACCCTATAGGGTTTTGTCTTGACTTACTCATCACTCTCTTAGACAAATCATTCGGGATGAATATGTGTTTTAATAGCTAATGAGTTACGTACGTTGTAAGTACTTAGAAAAGAAAGCTTCTGCTTGTTTGAAGCTTTTTAACTTCCACATTAACTTGTGTGTATAGTTTGTACTTGATCTTTATTTAATGGGCAAACAATGAACCCATCACGACACACAATACGGTGAAGAGGCACAACCACTTGAAAAGGATAACTTTTTGGCAGAGTAAAGTAATGTGTCGCTTTGTTTACATTTCACACTTCATTAAGATAAGTGAAGAAGTATATTGATGCAAAAAGTGAGAGTATAACTGGCAACTTGAGTGTGTATAAAGTGTAGGTAGGGTATAATCAAAGAGTTTTATTATCATAACACAAGAAGAGGGATAAAAGTCAACTGTATTTTAGTACATCTTTCACTAGAAGCGTCTTCTATAGTAGCGACGGAAGTTAAAATGCTGGGGAAATCGGAAAGTAGTCGGAGGCTCGGAGAAAGCACGGACAAAAAGAGGCGTCACAGAATCTTCCTCGTCTCCCTCATCTCTTCTTCTCGAAGTTGTAAGACGTCTTCTTTAGTCGCGTCTTTCGTTCTATGTAGGCTAGGAGCAGTGTAGCTAACTAGGCTTTCTCTTCAATGAATTCTAAATGAAGAAATCTTCGAGACTTTTCTACGTACAACTCTAAAACCACAGACTAGTTGTAGTAGACAATTCGGCTCTCCTTTGATTGTGGTTTTTGTAACATAAGGCTTATACACAATAGGAGTCTTATTGCTTCATCCAATCCTCCTACATACACGGTAAAAGATCTTAATGGAACGTTCAAGTCAATAGAGAGTACCTTTGGGATACCTTATACTGTATATGCGCTCTCTCAGTCTCTAGTCTCCACTATCTCTCCTTTCACAAGAGATTCTAGATTCTCCCTAATAATACAACACACTTTCTTCATACAACTAAATATCCCTTTGTACGGAAGAATTTTTGCACACAAGACAAGACGCGAAAGGTAGGCTGAGGAAATAAGAGACCACTGAACGCGATTTTTTCTTCTTCTCTTTCACATGAAAGGAGTGAGGGCTCTTGTCTATAATGATGATAATAAAAGAATTTACTTTCTTTGAGTTCCGTTAGAAAGTCCTGAGTTGGCGTTTATTCAAAGGTTACGACCTGGATTTTTCTCAGCCAAGTTACTTTCTTTTTCTCTTTCTCCTCACACACACACAGTCACAGCCACAGTCACAGTGTATGTAACAACATTACTTCCAAAGTTTCCACTGATGAACACAGTGACAGCCGTGACACTTACAAAGAAGTCGGAGATGAGCTCTTTCACGTTTACGCTCTGAACTCTGATTGATACAAAAACTTGAGCGAAGCATTTACAATCGGGTGGAGTTTATGACAAAATAATGTTGTAATGAAATTTCTTGCTTATTATGTGCTTTTGCACACATGCGGATTCTGCGAGTCAAAGTGACACAGAATCCTCAGAGTAAGCAAAAGACTTAAGAAAGGGCAGTCAAAAGTGTTCAATTTGGATGGAATGAAGACTAAGCATACTTTCCGCACATCCATAATCATAATAATAGTTAGGACACAACCAGTCTGTTCGAAAGAAAGTATATGCACATAAATATATAGAAGTATCTCCCCTTCTTTCACTTATATACCGGGTAATATAGCAATAACACGGGTATACCTACCTACCTACCGTGTGCTTTCTCCCCATTCGGGCTCATTCGGAGAGAGACAGCGAAACGCGGGTAGAAAATATATATGATATTCCGGTTCGGGTATTTTGCTCGCTCCTATCCCCGAGACACACTCTTCCAGCATGTTTTGTGTATATCCACAGGAGAAAGGCGTGATTTCCCTTAATCCAATATTCCTAGTCTATTCTACTCTTCTATTAGCGGAATTGTGCAATGTTCACAGGCTCATAGTGTGAGGGGGAATAAAAAACGGTGGCTATTGCATCGGAGGAATACTTCCACAGTTCCAGGCTTAGTAGTAGCAGTAGTGGCCGATTTCGGGACACGTACCGGGTTGATTCATCCCCCATCAAGACATACTTCCCATGTGAGTGTGTGTGTGTGTGTGAGTGTGCAGGGATATTTTCTCTACCACTGCCACCATTACCACCAATACTACACTCGCTATACATACAAACTCACTTTTACTGCTCGCTCAGGCCGAGCTGACTGCGATATACTCTGGGCGTGTATTCATTTCTCGGGCATTCATCGTTCTTTCGAGGAATACAATATGCATAAACTGAAGGGAAGAAAGTGGAATGGTGTGTGTGAGTCAGTTGATGAAATTGCACAATGCAAATGGGAGTGTAGGGTTGGTTGGTGAGAGAGGCAAGTGAAATTGGTCGGATATGAATGATACATATTTTGACATCAGCTGTGTGAAGAAGTACAAAACTCAGAAAGCCAAATGAGCTTGGTTGGATTATTTAGTTTCTCATCAAGTGCTCCACACACACACTCCTTTCTCTGAGTGGAGACACGAAGACCATGAGTGGAGTTGTTCTTCTTCTTCAATCAGATCCTCCAGATTCGACACGGATCGCCTTCAGTCGGTCAGCTTTATTTGTTAAACGAACAAATAGTAAAAGGTGAAGACTCACTCCTTAATCCAACTCAATTCCGATCATCCATCGTCATCCCTTCTTCTTCTTCTTGGGATATCTTAACAATTACGTAGAAAATACTCTCCCCCTTTTTCTATACACTTGAGAAAAAAATACTTTGAGACTTTCAAGAGAAAACATTCTCTCTCCTCAAGTCTTGCAGCTTCTACCAAAAGAGATATCAGTTTTGGATTAAGCTCACTTCCCAAACACTTTCCTTCGTTGTCTTTCAACCTTCGCTGAGCCAAGCAACGAGATTACTCTCGAGCCTCAATCCTTTACACATGAACAAACTATCTGAGGAGTTGTTGTTATGCTCTTTCCCTGACTTTCACCACGTTGTTCACCGTTGATATTCAAACCTCCACGAGACGTACTCGTGTTATACCAGCAGACCTTCAATGCTCCCAGTTCAGAGTATTAGCACACACACAATATAGTGGTGTCATTGAATACGTGCATGTGTAATGGTATAGAGACAAAGGAGCGACTATCTATTATATGCTACTGGTTGTTTGAGAGCGTTAAAGTCTAATAGGAGAACTGGTAGGATACCCAGGGAGAAAGGTGGAGGTGGCCCTACTGTAATAATACTGTGCTGAGGCTACTGACGGTGTGAGAAGTTCGGGAGACCGGCAGTATCTCACAGATCGTTTCACTTGGATGACTTGAGAGGTAGGAAACTGCGAAAGTATGAGATATGAGACTCCTGTAATATTTTCGGTTTCATCTACCATTATGCATTATTACCATCAACTGCTCCTTCCTTCCTTCATTCGAGAGGCAATATTTCTCTAAAAATATCACATTTTGCAACCATCATAATCTCATTCCCTTTCAAATTAACCTGCATGCTCGCTGTGTTGTTTGTTCTTGAGTGCCCACTTTACACTGCGAAGGAGGTGGTGAATTATTATTACAGGAGATATGTCGCGTTCCCGATGGGAGGGCCTTACGTTCTCCTCACACTCTCGTGTATTTGAATAAAACAACAGAATTCAAAGTACTTTTGGTGAGGACTATGCTACAACGCTTCTTTGTGCTGAGAAAACTTCTATAATGTGCAGTTCAGCTTTTGACATAACTAGTGAACAAAGAAGGTGTGTTGTTTCTTGCTGCCAAACAAACTTTAATACAGTTCCTACTCGACCATCACCTACCTACAGCAACGACGTAACAACTTTTAGAAGTATATAGAACCTACGTAAGAACTCTCTCTCTCTACTTTTTGTCTGAAGACTGGACGAGTGAGTGGGCCTGTCGCTTCAGCTCATGGAAAAAGCCAAGTGCTGCTGACTACGTGTAAGTTAAAGTTCTTGGGTTTGTCTTTGAATTTACGTAACTCTTGAGAAAAGATAAAATGAAGGAAAAGGATGGGAAAGACTTCTCCTGTCACTTTTTACCATCAAACGAGACAACTATTCCCCAATTCATGTCCAGTTTATTTTGCTAATTAGAGAAAGTTGAGAGTTTAGGCTTCAAAACTGTGTTGCTCCATATTGTACTTTTGTACTTACCTTTCACCGAAACAGGCATACCACTAGAGATAGAGAACGAGATAGAGGAATGCTAGAAATATTGAAGTAGACAGTTTTAGGCACCTAACTCTCCTTCCCTGGTACGTTTACTTGCCACCAGAAGTTAATTCTTCACAAGCAACAGCCATAATTTCACTTGAACACACGTCAGAAACTCTCTAAGAGAGAAAGTCCATTCTTACTGCTTACTCCTTTCCTCAATAAATCTATACTCTCTATGGATAGTTACTTATTCTGGTAGGCGTTTTCGTACAACCTGAAAAATGTAGCGGAGAGCTCAGCTCTACAAAGTACAAGCTAAGCAAGAACACACACGTATATAGATTTTGACCGCACATTTATTTCCTGTAGATCGTTTCCCTCGTGAGCTTATCAGAATGCTAGTTTATTTTAAAATACAGATTCGATTTAGTGGAATTTCCATCAAAGACGGAATGAGATTTACTGTTTCAAGGAAGACTCTTTGGGAGGAGAACACACACTCCAGTGCCTGCACACTATAATATACTCCCACTACTTTTCTCTACCTTCAATCCTCACTACCTTGTAGTCTTGTAGTCAATCTTTTTACCTTTGATATTCAATACGAAATAAAATAAGACAAGTCTATTCTCTCCTTCCTTCCCAAGTAAGATTGTCAGGCATGTAGAAAGAAAAGAAGGTGTCCTTATGAAAGAAATCGGAAGAAAGTTCAAGGAGAAAGTAGGAAGCTTGAAATAAAAGAAAAAAGAAGAACTTCCCGTGGTAAGAAGAGCAAGTGTATTTTTTATCAAGGCACAGAAAAGGAAAAAATAAGGACTGTGTAGTCGTGTAAAGGAGACTTGGCCCAGGCAGTCAACTCCGGATTGGTTAGCAGCAAGCTTCGTCAGTCGGAAGCTCCTTTTTCCTTACAGGAGATTGCTTTTGGCTCTCTCTCTCCAAAACTCCAACTCCCAAGCAGAGGGAAAGCCTTGCATGGTAAACTCTTAGTAACGTGGACGGACTGAAAGTACTCTCCTCAGATAAAAGTCAGCGAGAGTGAACTACCAAGTTGTATTCCGAGACCGAAGTCGGTCCTGCTCACTTCTCCTCCACCTTACACACACTCCCAAACACAAATATACTTTCCAAGTTGGTTGCAACAACTCGTAGAAGAAAGGCAGTCGAGGTTTATTCTCTGTTGAGGTGTAGGTGTGTGTACACAAGTGTGTATGTATACATCGTGTCCTTCAATCTGTAACCCCTACACATCAATATCATACACACCAGCACAAGCCACGAGACACATATATAAAAATACTCGAGGCAGCCAATAACCATTACCATCGACTGAGTCAACAGTAGATAAAGTCTTCACTGAGAGTCTGTTGACAAGAGACTATCAACCTCGTCCACGTAATAACTGAGCACATTCCGGGGTACCTGCGGCCACAGGAGGAAGGACAGCTTCATATCTCTCTGAAGAGAGACTTTCTGGATGTGTGTTGAAGGTGGAAATATTATCACAAATATGAGACTAGGACTGATAGCCGGAGCAGTAGGAACAGCATAGGTGGGAGGGAAGGAAGGACAGGAGAAAGAGGAGGAAATAGATAGAAACCTCAGAGATTGCAATTCCAATCCCATACAAAATAGGCTGATCTCCTCCGGTTCCTTTCATCCTGAAGAAAGTGAAGTCACTTTCCGTGTGCCCTAGTTGGGTTGGGTTCATCTCATTTCATCTCTCGAATCTACAATCTAGAATCTAGACAACTATCAAGCTGTGGTGACTGCCAAATCTAAAGCCACCTCTGCTCGTCATGTTCTCCATAATCTTAATCCTTTTCCACGACAGTCACAGTTCCTTTCGTCCGTGGTGAATTGGATGTAGTGTGCTGATGTCTCTTTTTACAACTCTTACGTATATACGAGAATTGAGAAGTCGAGAACTGAAGCAGATCAGCGTTGTAATTGGAGGAAGGCCTGAAGCCACACGAACCTAACCAAACTCTATACAAGTTCACACACAGTCACACACACATACACATACAACGAACGAAGAATAAGTTTCTCTGGTGGTCTGAACTGAACGAGTGAGTGGTATTCCTCATACACACAAACTGTGAACCTGTGTTGGTCGTACAAATACACAGAGGAAAGAGAGAGAGAGAGAGTTCATCTGGACTGGAAGTGCCGTGTGGCTGTGGCAGAGGCAACCTCAAATGTCTGTCTCCCTCTACTTCATGTTTCTGTAGAGAAAGCGCAAGGTGGGTAAGACACTTGCCAAAAGAGAAAAACTAACAGAGAACTTGTCCTTCTCTCCTCAAACAGTTCCGAGTTGCAAATTGAAATTGAAAACGTGGCTTTTATCTGTCATGTCTATTCAATGAGAAAGTTGATGATGATGATGGCGTAGTGAAAGCAGGAATGGGGTATTATGCGTTTTACATTAAGACATGAGGCTCACCTTTCTCCGCATAAATGACTCTCATCTTCTTTCTCTTTCTCGTGCTTGCAAAAATTGAATATAAATCAATGGAGACAATGGAGAAGGTTTTATTTTGAGACGAACTGATTGAATGTGTGTGTTTGTCTTTCAGAGAGGAGGAATGAGGACAGTGATGTGGTCGAAATGGGCATCAAATCTTGTCCTTCTGGCTGTGATGGCCATCATCGTCCTAATGGTTTATTGGCAACATAAACTACTTACTCTGGAAGAACAACAAAAATCCATCGGTAAGTTTGTACTTAGAGGTATTTATTGCACCCGAAAGTAGCCATTTTCTGGATTATCTCCAGATAAATCTCCACACTATCTGGAACTTCATCCGTTTCCCGAAGTTTCCGGTCTCCATACTTCTTCCCGTGTCCCCAGTAGTTCCTGTTCATTGTTTCTTGCTTGCAGGGTGGAAACAATTTTACTTTCACCTATTATTAACTCTGTCTTTCTCTCTGTGTTTTAATGTTTCGCTGAGTATCGTCACTATATGTGCTGTATACTGGTGGGCCTTTATTAGGCGTCCTACCTGTTTCTTTCGAGATTCCTATCCTCTAACAACGGTGTCTACGCTCATAAATGTGTATATATACGCCTTTTTGAGTTGCATTCTTACTCTATTGTGCATGGGTGGAGAGGCATTAGTTCTTCTGCCACGTCCCATGGTATCTGAAAGGATGCCTGTGACTTTTATTCGTTTCTCCTGTCTGATGGAAACTACCGTTAGACGTCCTACAACTTAGCCTACGACAAAAGCTTCCTCTCCCTCTTCTCCTATTCCGAGAGTTGCAAATGGTACGGCAGCGAAGAGACCTTTTCTTTCTACAATATATCATCTTTTGTCTTTGGTAAAATAATATTCTCTCATGGTCTGTCGAGCTCCCCGCAGGGAAAAATATTGTACTTTACGAGCCTATGAGTAAGGAAATCATGATAAATTTCAAAAACAGGATTTATTAAATGTCTCTTTGAAGCTTAGAATGAATTTTTGAAGAGCCTATTGACGTCACAAGAGTGTACGGGAGTAATGAAAAGTAAAAACACTAATGGCAATGAATAAAATAAAATGAGCTAACCATTATTTGCTGCTTTCCTCCTACAATAACCACTACTACTCCTGCACACACAGACACACACACGCAAAGGAAGCTCCCGCAATACAACCAAACAATAAAAGTAATAAATGACTGTGGAAAAAACATGTGATAGAAATTAGCTTACATTTCTCTTACGAAATCACAACAGTGGAATTATTATCTCCCTGTGTTGCTTTCTCGATTTCATTTATTATAATCATTCTGACCTTTCTAACTTTTCCCTTTTATCCACCTTCTTCCTCACGTTCACGTTCACCAATTCCTCATTTAACGTTTCCTCATTCCACGTTTTCGCCTCAACAACATCTCCGGAAAGTTTGCTCCAGGATAAACTCTTACCTGAGTTTTATTTCATCCCAACTAGACTTGTAAAACTAATTTCTTCGCAAATATGATTATTGTTGCGTTAAATTAGAATCAGACCTTTAAGGTTTCTTTGAAAGGGGATGTGAGAGTATACGAAGAGCATGGAGAGACTCTCTTGAGTGCATTATTATTAGCAAAAGTTAGTGGAGTGCGTCAAAGGGCGAGGAAAACTTTTGACCAAAGGGAGAAAGTTAACCCGCGGGAGTATATCAGGATCAGTCTCCTTTCTCCAATGATGGTTTGATCTATGAACCAACGTGGACTATTATGTAAGCCTCCTACATACACACACCATACACACACACACCAGCAGTCATACACGCTGCTGCTATGAGTGTGCTCATCCAATAGATCCATAAATCTAATGGCTAACCTGTAAAAGACTGTGTGTGTGTGTAGTCCTCCTTCCTTAGTCTTTCAGCTTCAGGCAATGAAGGCAATATCCTTTTTCATGGATGGTTTTTATACCATCTGAGTAAACATTAGACGGTCACCCATGGTCTCGTAAGTAATTCTACTAGCTCACCCATGAACTAAAGAGTATCTCTGCAACTTCACACACACCTATCAGTCTTCCTTTACCTACAAATATCACACCAAACGGACTTTTCATGAATACATGGAACATTCTCTCTCTTTTTTATCCAACCAAGTCATTCTAGTAATACGAGCTTTACTCATGCAATAATCCGTATCTTCTCTATCTCCCCATCTATCTTTTCCAAATGGCTTAGGTCTGTATTATAAAAGCAATAATAATAATATCAAGGGACATCATCAGAGTCCACACACTCAGTCAGCCACAGTGTGCAAGGAGAAAGGTGTTGTGTCTGTAGAACGTGTGGTTATAGCTTATAATATGGGAGTCCTTATACAGGGTGATTCACGAAGATGGGCCACACTTTCAACCCTTATAACTTTTGACCCTGCAGTCCTAATACAAAAATAA
>JAQGAD010001283.1:0-21261 GCA_034696625.1 Isotomurus palustris | reverse complement strand
AAGATGGTTTCCTAAACTTGTGGATTGTTTCCAACCCGTCGGGATTGTTTCTTACCCGTTGGGATTGTCTCCAACCCCTGGAAATTGTTTCAAACTGCTGGGGATTGTTTCCAACCCCTGGGGATTGTTTCAAACTGCTGGAGATTTTTTCCGACGGTATGGATTGTTTCCAATGGTGGGGATGGTTTTCCAACGGTATGGATTGTTTCCAACGGTGGGGATGGTTTTCCACCTACGTAAAGATGGTTTCCTAAACTTGTGGATTGTTTCCAACCCGTCGGGATTGTTTCTTACCCGTTGGGATTGTCTCCAACCCGTAGGGATTGTTAACAACCCGGAGGGATTGTTTCTAACCCGTGAGGATTGTTTCCAGCTCATGAGGATTGTTTCCAACCCTTGGGGATTGTTTCCTACCCATGAGGATTGTTTCCAAACCGTGAGGATTGTATTCGACCCGTGGGATTGTATTTAAGCCGAGGGGATTGTTTCCTACCCTTGCGTTTGGATTGTTTTCAATCCGTGGGGATTGTTTCGAAAACGGGTCGCTGACATATTTTTCTGAAGATTTCCGTTGAAATTTGACTTTGGGCATAAAGCAATTTTCAGTGTCAACTTACCCCAAAACGTAAGCGGGACTTTCAAATGTGAACAGACCAACTGACATAAGCCAATTAGTTATTAGATGACCTTCATAGAGATTCATGCGGCACTTAATATTTGGGGTAATGTGGAGTGTCTGTGTTGAAGGTGTTGGTGGCACAGTGTTACGCAACGTTGGTTGGTTGGTGGATGCGGGGTGGGACATTTGCAAAAAGCGGCATGCTTTCAACCACTCGCCACTCACACAGCTAAGTAAACCGAGGCCCGCTAATGGTGCTTTGCCATTCAGGGAGCTACCTCTGCGTGGAAGTTCGGTTCCTGCAGGTTCCCGGAATAACACGGCGTTCTCTTTTAGGGCAGCCAAATATCTCGGCATCTAATCAGTGACGCGCATGACTGGAATAACGAGATTCCCACTGTCCCTATCTACTATCTAGCGAAAACACAGCCAAGGAAACATGCTTGGGCCCATTTTGAAAAAAAGCAGGGTTTTTTTGGTCTGTTGACTTCCTTGAGATTCTTCACCGTTAAAAACGTGTTAACCTCTGGATTCATAAGCTAATAAATTTCCATAAAAACGCGTGTTTAATCTTGGACAAATAATAAGAATATCGTTTAAATTCAAAAACTGAAATGTTTGAGTAGCACACATTCAAGAATAATGATTTAACTGAAAAATTCCTTTAAAATTGATTTTTGTTACGATAAACACTGCCGCTAATTTTAAAGTCAAAGATTTTAAAATTGAAGAAAGAAAATTTTTCGAAAAAATTATGATGTGCAATTCACCATAAAGCACTATGCTTTCATCTGTATTTTTCATCAGTTGGAAAGTCGTAGCGGTTTTGGAGCTAAAAATAAAAGTAGGTGTACACTCTTGAATGAAACGCCTATAGATGACATTCTTCATCCTAGTGCATACGTGTACTCAAATCAGTTCATTCAATCATTTGTCACGCATATATCGCGTAGCATTAGTTTCTGCCCCTGGGAACGTGAGCACACATCCCGGTTAAAAAATTACATACAAGTAATTAAAAAATATCCAAATATAATATAAAACTTTCAACGCTAGTAGTTTTTTATTTGATTGTCAGAGATTTCAGGTTACCGTGGGTGCGTGTGTTCTAATGGATTGTTTATTTTACGAGAAGGATTACAGCCGTTGAGTTAGAAAAGATAAGTTTACGATATTTTTTGAATACTGTCAGAATATTTCGAAGATGAAAAACATCTAAAAGATGAGACAGCAAGAAATGGAAAAGTGAATATGTGAAGTAGCGAAAAGTGCAAAGTATAAGAATCTACTTAACCATGGATTACAATCGTTTGTTTCATACGATAAAAAATGAAATCTGGAACAGATTTGGAATGGTTGTCCCGATCTCCGAAACTTTCATGAGTTACAGGGTCCTTATAAGGTCGAATCCTTAGTGGATTAATGTAACAGAGATGTGCATGAGGTTTGGCCATGCAGGTGGGCAGGACATGTCGGATACTTGAAAGGTAGCAGCTCCTCATCCCACACAAATAAGCAATTTGGAAAATTTTAGGTTTTGGAATTGACTCTGTATTTTTTACATCACTTATTACAGACACTTATTTGGTTCCTGCTTCAATTTGCAGAATGGAAACTGATACCAAAGTTACGCACATTTATACTCTGCTTTATTTAATGGATCTTCTACAAAGGAAATCTACATTTTTAACAAATAAAACTCGGACACGGTTAGTGGAGAATAAGATCGTCTAATGGATATTGACCACTGTCTCTCTCCAAGAAGATCGTTAAAACAGTGATAATTTGACACAATGTAAAACGGACTTTCCACAGCAATCTTCTAGACTTGAATTATGTAGGTCATATTTGTACCTTGTACATATTCAAGTCCTCTAAGAAAGCTGAAGAATTTTTGCTTGCTGGAAGGCTACTGTTACAAGAGAATATGATTGACAGCGCCTTTGCCGAATTTGCAAAAGATAATGAATTAGATGACGTTCCTAATGAGCTTCTAAGTGACCTATACTACAATAGTGCATTCGCCCAATTCATACTTCGGGATTACACGTTTGCAAAAAAAGACGCCATAGTTTGTGTGACTTTGACACCTTAGTGGTTTGGGGGTTACGCAAGCCTTGGGAACATTTACGGGAAGCTGGACAAATCACTAATTTACAGGGCCGGGATTCTGATTGCAGTATATTTTGTTGTTGTCCTAGGCTGTTATCTTTTACTGGAAAAGCTGAGAACATTCTTCTTTCGTACATTTCTACTGGTGAATGAGGAGTTCTTAACTTGCGGAAAATTTGCTCAAAAACAAAATTATAGCTGGAATCTGTCGGTACATAGCATGCGTAGTGAATGTTTTCAAGAACATTCTGTAGAGTAGAGCTAAGTTTGGAAAGTTTCAGAAGTTCTTTTCATCGCCTTATAGTTCTTGTTTGCAGTCTCTTTTCATCACAAATGACGAGCTCTTTTCTGTAGATATTAAGGAGCTCTGGAGTCATTTCGTTACCTACTGGACAAGTAAAGCCAAATAGGAATATCTTGATGTCGGCGGTGTTATGTTTTTTTCCGAAGTAAAGCTTGCTCCAATTATGACACGTCCAACTCTTAGCTATCTACGCTGTCCTTCTATCCAAAGACATGGAAACTTGCGACCGGAACTGCTGGCTATCTGCAACTTCGAAAAGGGCAATTTCTATGAACTAATCCACAGACATGAAGCAATATCTAACTTGGAGCTAAAAATCGAAGAGAAGAATATTCTGGTCTCGAGAGACGAATCGCTTTCTTTCGAAGTGTCGTTGGAATTAATTCCTTGGAAGGGCCCATCTCAACCCTAATGTATTTGCCAACCCTGGTCTTGTGGTAACTGACTTTCCCCAACTGGAAAACTTCACTTTGGTTTTTATGAGAAATGATTAATTCACCGAGCGAATGCAGGCGCTGGGTGTCACAGACTTTCCCCAAATTGTTCGTAACCTTTAAAAAAAGAGAGGATTCCAAAACCAGCTGCTCTTCCTATGGGCTCATCTCATTCGGACATTCAGGAACACACTTGTTCCGTCCCTGAACTCAAGGAGTGGTTAACTTCTCTTGTAAACCAAGATACCTTTGAGAAAATCTGAAGATAAATTGGTAAAACTGTTCGTCCGACAACCCTGATATAGACCCTTACTATTGCTTTCGGTTTCCAATTCCTGAATTTAAAGGTTAGCTCATCATACTGAACAACATTCATTCTAACTTACAGCAAAATTCCATTCTTTTTTATCATTTTACAGGTTTGAGGTCATGAGTGAGAGTGGAAATGACAGCAAATTTCGTTAACGAAAGTGACGCAGGACACGGATGATGCTTCTTTACGGTCTTAAACTAGCCAATTTGAATGTGATTTACCTTACATTGTCCATTTTTGTATTGGGTCGGCCATTCAGTGGTAATAACGAATTTGTTTCTAAAATTTTGAAGCTAGACTTTCGAAAATAGTTCATTTTGTTCCTTGCAGGTGGATCTTAGCACCCTGATTTTCGTTCCAGCACGACCCGTTTGGAGTACCCTGTTAAATTCAGATATACACAGCGAATTTTGTAAGTCAAGCGCCCAAAGAAACAAAAACGTGCACGGCAAACACCTTGAAAAGAAATATGATCGTTGACACCCATTACGTAATGTAATGACAGCCTAAAACCGATTTGTTTGATATGCTAGTAATTATTTGTTTAAAGAACAGATTCTTCTTCAGTTCTTCCTGAAGTATTTATATAGTTGCCTTTTCACTTATAATTATTTTTGGATATATTTTTCAACATTTATTATAGAAATTGTCTTCAACTCGAGTAGAAGAAATATAAATTTGTGCTTACTTTCAAGTTTCAAAATATTTTACTGTGACCACAATGACCCACAACTGCAAAAATTTAATCAACTTATTAAAATCAATCCAATACGAAGTTCCATATTGATTAAAATTTAATTCAATTGAACTTTATCTAGTTCCAAAATGTATGGATGAACAGCCATTGTACTTTGTAAGATTACCAATGTAAAAAGCTCAATAAACTTGCCCAAGAGACAATTCGACTTTCACCATAACTCTGCTGCTCCGTTTCATGGTGGAGGTGCTCTTGTTCTTGCCCACTCACTGCCAAGCAATTTAACCCTCCTCCCGAGATTTCCTGAAAACATCCCCACAAGAGTCCCAACTCAAGAGACCAGATTTAGAAAAACCGATCATTCTTTGTTTACAAAGGATAACCCCAAACCAAAAGATTTTAGCTCAAACTTCGAAATGCTGCAGCGAGCCAACACCTGGGACTAGACCACGAAAACTAGATTTTGGCTCTTCATCCAAGGAAACAACTACCCCTATGAATTGAAACTAACCAATAAGGCATGGATATTTATGACCACAACCGCTTCAACCCCGTCAATTTTGCAGGTACTGCAAAATAGACCACCTCATGATTGATCAATGCCGGACACGCCCTCCACGACCACCTCAATATGGACAACAATCCAACAATGGTCAGCGCAAAGACTGCACTAAGAACAACTACAACAACCAAAAACGAAATGAATATCAAGGCTACCAGGCCAACAATCAGAACTGAGACTACTACAACAATCCAAGCAATTATCAACGAAATCAACGAAGTGCAGATCAAAATTCGACTCAATCTACCATCCCAAGTCAATCACAAGCTTCGGAAAACGGACAGACTGTTACAGGGTCACGATAAAAACCGGTGATGAGAAGCCGATCCTCGCAAACGCACACATCAGGACCAATTTATTCAACTGGAACTCAAATAATCAAACTTTAATAGTAATTTTGAACACAGGTGCATCCATCTCTGTCATTTACGAAAAATTCGAGGCAGAAGAACCTCGAACCAAAACACTTCTCCGGATCACAGCTTTTCAATTGGGGCACTGTAACCAAAACAATCATCATACATGGAATACCTCACACATCATTTCGTTTTTTCGCCTTATTGTCCATTACTTCCAAATGCATCCTCCAACCATTGATATAATGCATGCCATAGTATTTATTGAAGGTCTAATTCCTTTCACATTTCTGCGACATAATCACAACGAACAACATCCCACTCCACTATTCCACTATCCTTATGAATCCAATTGGGATTCTGAGGACGAAGAAGTGATAAATTGGACACTCCTTATTGTAGAGTACGCAAAGAATACGAAAGATATACCGTCCTGGATTGGAGAAGCTTGGGACGTCCCAGTAGACAATACAGACCAAAACATAACCCAAACCAAACCCATTCCTTCCTGGGTCGAAGATCCTGGGAACCTGAAGATTCAGATTTCATCCTAGACCACGTGAATACGGTACTATAATCCCCCACAGCAACAGCAGGGTCACCAACACAAAAACCTTAGTTACCAAACTACTGAAGAAGGAGATCGACAGACTTCTCAGTCTGCAGGACATCCTACCTTCTTTCTCGGAGTATTCCGGTCCAATAGTACTAGCAAGGAAAAGGAAAACAAGGAAATTGAAACGCGTATCAAGGGACTACTCGACATGGGTGTGATCGAGCCATCCGAATCTGAATGGGCGGCGAACTGTTTCATCGTACAAAAGAAAGCCGATTCTGGGACCTGGACAGCTGGGAGATTCATCACCAACTATAGAGCCCTTAATGCAGCTACCAAAAAGCTCAGCATTCCGTTCCAAAGAATTGAAGACGTATTTAATAGAGTGCATAAAGCGAAGTACTTTGGATCTTGCAGCAGGCTTCTACCAGATAGAGATGAAAGAATCGTGTGTGGAGCGGCGAAGGAGACAACACACTCCATCGTGGACCGTGGAACAACTTTGGAATTTACACTGCCATGTGGATGTTCCGTCAAAGGAGCGAACATCTTCATTAGAGGCCACAACATGTGCGATTACTTACAGGTGAAGGAAAATTCGGCGCTCATTCACCAACTTTATCCAGCGGCTTGGTCAAAACAACCTCCCCCATCGTGCACAACAATTCAGTTTTTCAGCACCTAGAGCAAATAATCAATGAGGATTGGCCACACGCAGTAGCTCATGCTAACATGACTATCAGGAAACAAGAGGACATCGTGTCACCAACATTATTTCACGTCGCCACTAACTTCTCTTTGGCTGTTACGTTTGGCAGTGGCTCCGTTGATCCCACTTCCAACCGCCCGAGGACAATGCAACAGCATTAAACATTGCCGAATTCACCATGGAATGTCTTACCCTATTTATGGTTGTCTTCGTAATTATTGGAATCTTCTTAATTTTAACTTCTTCTTAACTTCTCAGAGCCAAACTCCACACACAACTCGAGGCAGCAACCACAACAACTCTTCTGGCCGTTTCTACTCAGTAGGGCCGTTGCCAAGCTGACCCGCCCATCGCCAATCACAATCCAAGACCGTCTCACTACAATTAAGCATAATTTGGGAAACCACTTTGCCAACATGCCTCCCGTCTGTTTTCGATTCTCGAAACAGGAAAGAGAAGGAATGCAAAGTGCATACCATAAGCTCGCCAATCAAAAAAACAAAAAGGTCATTCTAGGCCCGAGGGCGAGAACTATCATCCCGTTTGTGTCGCCCAAGTAGAAAACGGAGTTCAACACGCCTGGATTCATTTATAATCCTTTGGTTAAGAGATTCATGCAATCTCGAAATTCAACCCGAGCTAATCTCGAATGTGGAATCCCCAACTGCAGTCTATGCAGGACCAAAGGAATTTCACCTCCTCGGGCACCCAGTCCAATGCAATTTGATTCGCGTAGCAGTTCTGCCAGCAGTAATTCCTCAAGTTTGATGAACTTGTGGAAGATGTGAATCTGATGACAACTCACTTATCTTCATGACTTGGCCCAACAATTAATTTTATCTTTCATTCAGCCTACAGCTTCTTAGTGATATCTATTTCCATTAATTTCGGCACAATGAGTGGAAAACGCCCCCGTGAATCAGAGAAACCTGTCCAAGCCATCGACATCAATCACTTGGAGTATCTGCGTTTGTTCTCCGAGTTATCGGATAAATTGTATTCTATTCAAAGGAGACCCAGCCCTTTAGGTTCGAGCTCATCGTAATCAGCATCAGGGAAAGCGTCTGAGACGTCCACGGAGGCAGACGACGACGTATTCATTGCAACAAAACGTGCCAAGGGTACTAAAAAGAAGGTTTCATCTAGTCATCAACAATTGGATGACACTCCTGCCAGGCCACCGCTGGAGGCACGTATAACCGTGCTGATGAAGCCGTTTAGTACAGAAAAATTTAGATACATATTCATCAACTTCTTATTACAGTCGTCGCTGAAGTTCACACTTCGCCGGATTCTCTTCAAATCCACTGGATTTATTGGATAGCCACGCTTTGTTGGATTCATAAGTGATATATATTAGTTCGTATTAGTTATTATTAAATTTTTTTCTTTGTCCGGAAATGTCAGGAGACATTTCACTCGATGGAGAGGGCTGTGACGGACAGTCATAATCAAAGTTACTCATCGTATAGATTACTAATCTGTTAGTCATCTGTGTCACGGTTGTTGTATAAATACTATGAATTATGGATTAAAGAGGACAGTTCGATCATACAATTCCACCGACCAACACGTTATTTCATACATATTACAAACAACTGTCACAGGACTGTCATTTTTAGCAGGCCTTCCTCCACAGTTTGGACATGAGCTGGAACTTATTGGCTTTTGATTGCTCATTCCTCCTCCTTTTCCTGCATGTACCTTCAAAACCGTGTCGACTCCTTGGGAAAAGGACCCGGTTTTCTCTCAGGAACGGCAAGTGTGCTCGCCTCAGCCTGCTCTGTACTGACGGCGATCGAGACAACTTTAGCGAGTTTCACGTCATCAGCTTCGACGAAGATCCTCTTCTGGGCCGTCTCCGACTGTAGACCTAGGATGAACTGGTCTCTAAGTGAGGTGTCTTAGTCACCAAACTTACACGTAGCAGCCAATTTTCTAAGTTCAGCCAGAAATAAATTTACAGTTTCATCGTGCTTCTGCTTCCAGGAGTAGAACTTATGCCGTTCTGCCAGGGCCTTCGGTGCGGGTTTGTAGTGATCCATCAGCTCCTTGACTAAAGTGTCCAAACCTTTCGTCTCAGGCTTATCTGGAGCAATTAAGTCGTGGAGTAAGCTGTAGGTTGATACGCCAACCGAAGAAAGAAAGACAGCGACTGCCTTTGCCGCACGTCCCTTGTCTTTATTCGCTTAGTGGATGTCATTCGCGAGGAGGTAATTGTTCATCACCCCCACCCTAGACTCAAAATCATCCTCGATGTGATTGAAAGGATTCAATTTCCCTACCGGCATGTTGGACTGACACCACTTAGCACTGGGAACACTGAAAAGTTATGGGCACTCACGAAAATTCGACCGAACTCGTCGCCAAATGTTTTGTGTGCTGACTGGTGACCAAACACGATGCAGTACACAACTTCAACTATTATCCAATTAGCCGAATTAATATATAATTATTGAAAGACCAATAGTTAGTAAAAAAGAACCGTCAACAGACATGCTCCATTGATTTGAATTTTCGCACGGGGCACCGTGGGTAATTGTGAGACAGGAAATCGCGTTCAATGGTCAAATTAAATGCAACGGATTTGCCTGTACCGAGCCATTGCTAAGTAGTTGAGGGATTTTGCAAATCGGTAAATAGTTTTTGTCCCACAACCGGCCCGGCATGAAAATACGGTCGCAAACCCTGGGCATTAAAATCAAGTGTGGTAAATGTATTGGCCCAGTATATTAGTGTAGATTACGACAGTATCGTTACATGTTGGGTAACGCACCAGCACATCCAATGCAGGCACAGGGAATGCGGTAACGTGAGCGTTGGGGACAGACATTTAGCCAGCACGAAATCGGAATTTAGGTTACTTTGGAGTTGTTTGGGGTCGAGCTGTGTCGAACACGGGGTCTCCAGCACAATAGAAGATGGCTGGAACACTTGAGATGACACCGAGAAATCTCACGCACTCACATACACTACACACATACAAGTTTTATCGCTCGTCAAATATTCTTTTAAAGCAAGACATGTATGCAAGACATTTTTCATTCATTAAGAAGAAGAGTTTAAGGTCAAAGCTGTTCTGCTATTACTGTCCCAACACTGTTGTTCAGAAATTAACAGATGTTAATGACGTAGTCGAAGTTCAGCGAAGCAATCGTACTTTGTGCACTGGTGGTGGGCATCCACAGCCAAACAAGGCTGCCAGTGAGACTTTTAAGAGGATATCACGTGCGACAAGTCACACAGTCTACTAACAACATCACATACGAAATAGACACACCTAACTGGGATTCGTTCAAAACCTAAGATTACGTCCAGAACTGCAAGAGCAGCTGTGAAATTCACCAGCAAACAGACCAACTACTGGACGAAATCACCTCCACGCTTGAAGGACGTATTCCAAACTTCAACGCGTCGGGATTACTTTGCAAAAGGTCACTGAGATTCATCGGGGGTTTTTAGGATTGGTGCTGTGGCGTCGTGTCATCATTCACACTCGATGACATATTGGTGAATGAGCAAAATTTCCAGCAGTTCTCCACAGGCGTGAAAAACGAGTTGGAATCTATCGAGTAACCTACACGAAGCAGATTCTCGAAGCCCAGGAACTAGATTGGCAAGATCTCGTACAACGCGCACAATTTATTTGAATTAATCCTTAGTGATAAAATTCAGTCGGAATAAAATTTATGGTGCTTGTCGGCGTCCACCACCGAATAATAACTTCCAATAGCTCGTTCCGATGCTTCCCTACCGCAGGTCAACCAAGTCGACTTTTCCCTACCCGTAGTTCGCCTAGCCGCTAAAAACAGATCTAAACAAACTAACTTGACTTGTTCCTCAAGTTTTCAGCAATAGGTTTATTGGGTAAATAATAATGGGAAACACGGAAATTACTGTAATAATAACTCGGTCCAAGTCCGTTAACAGTGTGTACGCTTCTACACTCAAACACCAACAACCACGAGGCAATCCTCCAACTGCCACTGCTCGCCTCCCCTTCTTTGTCCTTCCTCGTACATGCGTCCCTTTTCCCCTCCGGCGACGCATACGAGTTCGTCACTCGATGACTTGTCTCTTTTTATCCGGCGATAATCTCCCGCCCGTGAAGACGCTGCGGCTTCTTCACCAACAGCGACGCCGGCCGCTTCACCCGCCCCTAGAACGTCCAACTTCACCAGTTTCATTACTGGCCGTCGCAAAACACCACTACGGAACCTCACGTTCACCACTCTCACTTGTCCGTCTCCTCCAGGGAACACTTGATCGACTATTCTCATGGGCCATAGAATCTGACGGAGAATCCAGACGTGTCAATCCGTATGCCACGTTCTCCACTGTGGGAACCCACCTCCATAATCCATAAGAATATAAGATAAGAACTCCCATTTCGTAGACATCTGGCTCTCAATCTCTTTCTCTACGCCACAAGAATCTTTGAAACGTCTGATCTTCTTTCATAAGTTTCACACGATGAAACATATTTTGAATGTCTGCTGTCATTCCCACTTTTCTCCGACGGAACTTCATGAGGATGGCAGGGAGACTCTTCAGCTGTTCAGTCCCATTTAGCAGTTTGTCATTTAACTTTCGTGCAAATCTTATTATATTACATATTCTTCAATCTTTGTGAAATAGCTCTTCCGAAACACAGGGTCCTTATTCATCTTCTTTTCCATTTGCAGAAGACGCTTAAACGCTGCTTGCTTAGTTGCAGGGAAAGCAACTTCTTCGTCACGCCGAAGCAGCCCAGCTTCCAACAACACGCTTGATGGTAGAATCCATTCTGGCTTGTGTTGTCTTGTCCTCCTCACATCGGCCACTTTCGTTAGTCACTTTCACACCCATGGACTCTAGTGAAACGTGATTCTTCACAATCCGGTGAAGTTCCTCGAGACGCGTTTCTTCTCGAATATGAAAGGTCCAGTCGGGTTGCATGTTGTCATTTACTCGACCACACAGTCTCCACCCAAGTTTAGTGTACACTGCAACCAGAGCATGAGGAGGTCCATTTATAACCTTCCTGGCGAGGAAAATATCTGCGTTGTCCTTGCCAATCAACAGCGTAGGTCGTTTATCTGCATGTCTCAATGTTAAAATTTTTTAGAGGTTTCCATTTTATTTAACATTCATTCGTCGTACATTGGGATAATTGGTCGATGGTTCGAGCACCAATTATTTTGAAGCTTGACTTCTCCCTTAATCCCCGCACACCAAAGTTCACCACTCGGGATACTTCATTCTGTACAGTAGGATGAAGAACTGCTCCTTCAAGCCCCAACTTTCTGGCTATACTTTCATCCAGCAAAATGACTGTGGAGCCTGTATCCACCATCGCGAATGTCTGCACTTCACCAGCTGGCCCACTCACAACTACCGGAACCTCCATAAGGTTGACGTTGGAAACATCACCACCGATTGACGCAATGGTTGCCTCCGTCTCTGCTGTTACAGGAGACTCTGCACTCAGAACATCTTTTGTTTGTGGAGAAGAGGATGACGAATTTGATTGCACCCGCAATACGCAACTGTTAAACCAGGAAACTTTATTTCTTTTAGCAAAGATGCAATAAATATTGGTGTGTTTCAAAACGAAGCGTTAGGACTGTTTTAAGCTAGGAATCTTTTTTATGAAGTAGTAGAGAGGAGGAAGATTTACCGATTTATTTCGCGATGCGAATGTTTAAACTTGCAGTTGTATGTACAAAATTAAGTAGTAAATAGAATCTACAGTAGCATGGGGGTTCGATGGAGAATGGAAAGATGAAGGAAGGTCGGAGGGCTCGAGGGCTCTCATTCTGGCTGGACTGGACTTCTATCCCTGCATCGTGCGTTTCTTGGTGGCCTCAGCCTCCTTTGAGGATTGGAAATCTGCCTACAGCATCCAGTTGCGGACCGTGGCGCCCATCCAGGCGATCAAGAGCCTCTCCGTGCAAAAACACTTCAACGCAGCTTACGACACGCAGCAATCCATTCCTGCAGTTGAGGGATGAGAACAGGCACTTTTTGGGGCACCTGGAGCCGCTTGACGACCCCCAGGAGACAGTCCGAGTGCAGCCAAAGTAAATGGGTTAGTGACTGGTGACTTAAGCAACAAAGCAGTAAAAGGTAGAGATGACTTCACAGTAAATCTTCCAACTTAATGTCTGTCACTGAGAACTGCCTCAAAAACCATTCAGTCAAGGCGTGTACATCCAAATACGCCTGCGCCAAGTGCCATAAGCGTCATTACACGCTAATTCACACTGATGAGTCACTTGGCTTCGTAGTTTTGTGGAACTTGACTACTGTTGGTCCTGTTTTACGAATTTTTAGCAAATTATGTAGCGGTGCACGATGCATCTGGGAAACTTTGACGACAAGGATTTGCAATTACTGGGAATTGACCAATTTAGCCTTCCGAAACCTCGAAGTACTGTCCGGATTCATTCCTTGCATTCTTGATCATCTTTTTTGGGTACTTGATTGCTGGGGCTTTATGCAGCGTTTGGACTTTGTGAGTGACTTCCGGCGAATTCTCATAATTCTCTCTGCCCCCGCTCTAGTTTGGTTTGCGTGCAAGTTCGTATCTCCTGATTTTTTTATAGAGATTACATTTCTGCACATAATGTTTTGCTTTTTAAATCAAACTACACGCTTAACGTGTATGGGAACTGACCTCCATTAATTTGAACCAATTTTGAAGATCTCTACAGCATCTATCGCAATCCCAATTGTCAGCACATAAAATATAAAACGAAACTTCACCTGTTCGGGGACATCATTCACGTTCCTGGAAAAAGAAAATAGATGGTAGGTTATTAATATAGGCACTGGTTAGGTTATAGATAGTTATTTGCTTCATCAGTAACTTTAGTACACGTAAACCACACTTGATTTCATAGATCTTAACAACTTTGATCTTTCCACTTCTGTAAGTTTTCGGACACTTATCAACAAAAATATGAAACATGACTCAATCATGGCTGCAATTTCATTATGATCATGGAGAGCTCCATCCAAACCAGGATCCAAATGTTGTACTGGAAAGCATGAGTCGTAACTGAAATGAATAGAACTTAACTATATTACTTACGACTCGTAATGAACAATAGCCGATCAGGAAATATCTACCAAAAGATTTTTACCTGTTGACCACTTATGTACTTTATGTAAGTACAATTTTGTTCCAAACAAAAAGTGCTCAAGTGGACATGGAGCATTAAAATAGTGATATGTGTTTCATTAATAAACGTAACGATGCAAAAAGTTTCAGTTGTGGTGTGGATTTTTGGTGTAATACTAGTCGCAGGGCAATTCGAGAATTTACATTTGAGACAAGTGACTTATTTGAAATGTGTAGATGAAAATCGTCGATGTCGTGTCTCTTCGTCTTTTTGAAAGACGGAGGGACAGAGTGCATTCAAACAAAAACTGCATTTCGGCATGCTTTTGTTTTCTCGTTCCAGAATCTCTTTTCATAGAAATGATTCTATAGAAATAACGGTAGATGAACCGGTTTTATCAAGCGTATTATCTTTTTATTATTAAACTAAGTAATTTAATAATAAAATATATCATAGTGCATGCTTGACTTGCCTCGTTGCCAGGAACACCACCTCATTCACGGTTCTATTAACACCCGGATCGCAGTGTAAGAAACCAGTTAGTTGTACATTTAGCAAGTCAAATCATTCTTCTGAGGAAGTTATTTTAGAAAATTTCTGATTTGATAAAGTTTTTTACTCCCCTAATGTAGGAGCAGTAGGCCTTTACTAAGCTGTTGGAAAGAGCATGTCTACTGTCAAGTGTTTTTATCTGACTTGAGAACATTATTGGGAATACCATAATAATTGCCCGTCCAGATTAATTACCCCTCACTAAGAACTACCCACCCTAAACGACGGCGTCCTGATCATAGCTACCCTAGCAGAAAAAATTCCATCGTTTGATGAGTCATTTTAGCCCTAATTGGAGTTCTGGTTGTATATAATACATAAAACTTTAACCACGGAGGAATACATGTACGTTTAGCACACTAAGCCACCACCAAGTTTTATTTGTCTGTTTGCGCACGGTATGCATCATACATTGCAATTCATTTCATATCAAATATCTAGATATATGAATCGCACATATAACCGTTAGTATGAAGTTAAACATGGAAGTATTTTATCAGTTGATGTCTTAGCATTGACATAAATTATAAATTGATGTGCTAGATCAATTGATGTGTGACCTCTTTACATATTATTTTTGCTGATGTTAAGATTCCATTCATTATAGATCACGTTTGCTGTATAGACAATTTACAGTGTAGAATTATTCACTCTAAACAAAATTTATTATTCATAGTCTTATCGATCACGCTGCATTTTCAGTCTCATCATCGGAAAGCTAATCTTGTTATTCAAACCCTTTAGAACTGTGATCTATACTGAAAAAGATCTTTTAAAATATGATTCTTATCGATCACGCTGCATTTTCTGTCTTATCATTAGAAAGCTAACTTTCCTATTCAGACCTGGTAGAACTGTGTTGTAACACAACAGTGGTCTTGGTCCGAGACTATAATTCAGTTGAGAGCATCCAGCAATAATTATGTGTCTCAACGTGGGATGTGCTTATGTTTCAACTTCTTCCGAACCACCGACCGTAGTACACCCTTGGTCGCTTTGGAGTTATTTAAAAAATTGTTAATGTGCTGTACGCTTTTGCTTGTAAGCCTACAAACTGCACCAAAACTTTTCCACGCAATTCATCTTTCACCTTGTTAATCATTTTTTTCTGATCGTGTAGATCATATCCATCTTATACAGTTGAATAATTGCTGAAATCGAAGTGTTCCCTATATTTTAACAAATCTTTGTATAGATCATTAGTTTGAATATTACAAGAAACTATCAGTATCTTTCATGCATAGTTTGACATTATTATCATTTCAAACCTTAATTTTTTCATAGTGAAACTCATACATCACTAGTTTAGCTAAATCTAAAATTGTAAAGCCTTGGTAACAAGGTTTATCCAGCGTGACACTCCTTTGCTTCATGGTGAAGGTGTATAGATTTCTTGTAATTCTATTAAAAGTCTCAAAGTTGGATTTTGATGCATTATTGATAAGCTTAATTTGGAGTCTATTTCTTTTGTTTTCACAGGTCTCTATATGCAGTGTACTTCTTTTATGAAAAACATTTTGAAACGTTACCTTATGTAATTGGTGGATACAGCACCCCCTGAAGCCAGCGCACATGAAACATTTATCATCATAATTTTTTATATTAACCGTACATCATTTACGCTGAATGTATGTTGGTGTATTAATATAGCACGAGCCTTGCATCGGTCTATAAATCCCTATCCTAATATCTATCCCATTTACACAATGCAATATCCAATTCGATCTATATTTTTCGAATATATTTATCAGATTATCAATTTGTAATCTACACTCATTTAGTATTTTACTGTTAATCATTTAAGCTATCTCCTGTTCTTGGGGGTTGCTTTTATTGCCTGTGATAAGCTGCTACCCTCTTCAGATGAACTAACCTCATCTTCAGAACCACTTTCTGTGGATGAGCACATCATTCCATCCGGTTCTATAACGATGAAAGATAGTTCAGTGTTAGTATGTAAGTATACAATTTATAATTTGTATATATCCTCACCAATATAATCAGCCATTAGAGATCTTCTTTGGTTGTGCTATAAATGTGGACTAACTTGTAACCATAATATGCACCCTTTTCATATGGTTGCAGAACTGTAGGTTTTCACAAATGTATCAATATACTATATATCGACATACTAGCATCCTGCTGCTCCTACATATGATTTTAACCATTTTTGTCTGCATGCTTTTCGTCAGCATTTGGGCAGACATTGAAGAACAGTGTGCATCTTGTACACAAATGAACACAACCTTCTATACAAATGTTTATCCATATTCACCAACTGAATTTCTTTGTTTAAACAGAAATGCAGACGTACCATTAGGAACTTTAGTGCTGGAAAGGATTTGCAACACAATTGATTGTGGAGAAATATTTTTGGAGCCTCGGCATATTTTAAAGGGGGCTGAACTTATTTGTAATGAGCGAAATTTAGTATCAACTACAGACACCATTCATATTGTGAATAAGTGGAGCAACACAATCCGGAAAAACCTCTCTTACAGCACAAATATTGGAAAATTTAGATGAGTTCGTAGATCACCCTTCAACAAACATGGTTTATTGCTATGGACAGGAATCTTTTGCTTATAATCAAATCATGTCGCGGCTTCCGTTAGTAAAATTCCAAGAAGGATTACCTCAGGAGTTTGAAGAAACGGCAACGTGAAATTAACGTAGTTTGTTAATAATAATAATAATGTTGTTGTGTGTAGATGCCCACCTAAGGACAAGGCGAGACGATCTGTGCCATATGACGCTAATTAGAAACCGTCGACGTCAGCGTCAAAGGCAGGGACTGCTAAGCCCCCAGTGGTCGCAAACAACAAGGTGAGCAAGCGCCCAGCGCCAAGCGCAATTAGCGTATACACCTTGGGTCGTCTCATGTCCCCACGACGCTAGCCATCCCACTCTCCCCTTCCCCCGGGGGATGAGCTGTATTTTAAGCTAGTCCCTATCTCTCCCACGTTATATGACTTCAATTTCAACTTATATCAATCCAATGCTATTGAACCCTGTACTCCCCATTACCCCACGTGACCTGTACAATGGTACTTGTCCCAACCCTGTAGGAAGTCAAATGGCGATTTTAGACTTTTTTCGACCGACTTGAAAAACTAACTTTTTGAATTTTTGTTTTTTGCTTAAAGTCAAATTCTGACTGGTGCGTTTTATAGGTCTTGAACACTTTCTTTTTTAGTTCTCAATTCTGAGATAAATTGGTTTTTGTGTTGTTTGTGTTACATTTTGGTTCTTTTTGTTGCTTTTAGGTACTCAATACGGATAGGTTAGTCAACTACGGTACACTGGAAAACCTTGAATGAGCAATTCGCAGTTTTTGAAAATTGCTGCTTGCAGGTCCTCAGATACTGTAATGTTATCGCTGAGTCGTCAGATTGAACTATTTTGCACTCGATATGAAGGTAAATCCTCAAATCTAGATAATGAACCGTGCTTGGGGAGTACGAGAAGCAAATCGGGTTTGACGGATCCGTTAATGGAAGAGATGGGAAGATTTGAATGTAGCCTGATTGAATAATAGATGCGTCCGTAATTAGTGCAGTGTCCAGGTTAAACGAGCGAGGGTAAACAGTTTGGGAATTCTTGATGACCACCATTGTTACTTCTTTGGTTTTCATTTTCCTGTCTTTGTCGACTTGTGTTTGCGTTTTGGAGCAGATTTCTTCTTGGACTTTCCTTCCGGCTTGCTTGCTGACTTGTTTCTGCGTGGTTTGCGACCACGTTTCCTCTTTGATTTGGATGCTCGCACAGGAACTGGTGTCTCAGGTACTTCCAGTGATACGAACCCTCCACCAAAAACAACTTGATCTGTCTCCATATCGACTGCCTCATTAGCTGGATCCAATTGACATCCAAACTCGTCAAAACATTGAATTTCACCCTCGTCACCCGACATTACAACCATGCCTTCACAAACACAAGTAGAGCTGTTGTTGGATAAAGTTCCTCCTTGATATACTTGAAACTCGGATCAGTCAATGAAACCGAAACGCTGAGGAGTTCCCTATATGGCACACGATGGTACTGTGGATGTGGAAACTCTGAATCGGAGACTTTGCGTTCCCTCTCGGAATCGTTCGAATAACGGATCTGTACTTGCGACCAATACGCATAGACTCTGAAATAACTGTAGACTATTTGAAATAACTATATGAGTATTTGGTTGGCAACAGTCCCCTTCAGAATTTTCTCTCGTTCTAGTTTAAATTCGCTGACTGTTGCCGTTTTTAAAGCACTCGATCCATCATCAGGAAGCTTCAGTACAATATTTTCTGAGAAGTAAAATGTATCTTCAATTCCCATTCGTTTGTTGACTTCAGGTGGGAAATGAAACTGTTTGATATTCGTGTTCAGATAATTAGCAATTGATGCAAGATGGTTGCTCCAATTCTTCTTTCTTGTGTGTGTGATAATTCTAAAGATTTTACTCTTCACTGACTGAACGCGTTCACAATAACTAATACATAGCCAAAGTGGCTGTTGGAGTTCTTCAATGACAACAAGTGTGTCAATGACTGAAATTTCATTCAGGAACGATACTTCTAGTTTCCGACTTTGGTGCTTGTCCCTTCGTTTGCCACGATGTGTTGTGTTAGTTCTAAGAACCTGAAGCACCTGTTTCACAAACTTTGCATCTTTGAACTGGGGATTGTGAGACAAGAATGTCTTTAGACAACTGATTGAACCTGGTAGCTCAGGATCCAAGTAGGCCTCCTTAATTTCTTCTTCCGTCATGTGAACGTTTTAAATTTATCCTCGAATGTGATCCATCCAATAATGTTCACACATGAATGTTCACCAGGTTTAAGGAATGTTTGTGTTGGTTTGGCCTCGTCGTCACGTTGTTCAAGGTTCCGTTGCATAAATCTTTTCTTTGCGAGTTCTTGGTACACATCTTCACTTATCACTCGGAGAATCGTCATTGGTTGCTCCTTTGAACTCATCACACGTGACTCCTAGATCAATCAACTGATTGTATAACAAGTGGTTGAGCACAATTGATGAGATTTCCACTGCAGCCTTTCTGTTTCGAGCAGGAACTGCCTACACGTTTCTAATTTTAGTGTCTTCCGATACTTTATTTTATTCACCATGGCCCTGTGAGTCGGAAGAACGATGCGATCATCCCCGTAGATTGGGAGATTGTACGCGTTAATAATTAACTCTACGACTGCAGATAGATTCGCTGACGTAGCGTTCTTAATTTGTTGAGCATATATCCGAGCTTTTGAGTTACCAATCCCTCGCACAAAGTCACAAATATTACACAAACACACACTATACAGCATACACTTTCATATTTTCAGTTGGCCAAATAAAGTTCCTGAAACGAAACCTGTCGGCAGTTTGATCAGTTAAATCGCACAATCCAAAATTGTCTAATCCTAAAATATCGTCTAGGGCACGCTTGAGAAGACTGCCAACACAAATCTAGGTACCAAGAGTAGATGCCTGACTCACATCACGTCTGTTCTTGAAAAGAATAATTAGCTTTGAGTTTAGGGAAACTAGTTTTAGCTTCGGAGAGAACAACAAATGAACAATCAAAATAGGCACTAACGAGAGATGAGTCGATTTGTAAATGAAGAAAGACTCGACGTAAGCTGAGAACTCTCTGTCACTCTCAAACAGGATGAGCTGATCGTCAAATATTATTAGATGGCTGAGCCCCGAATTCTTCTCTATTTCGGGATCAATCTGCTTGTAGTCATCTACAAACACCACATCAGTGTCGTCTTTGAATTCGTCATAGTTAGCTTGGTAGTTCTGATACAAGTAAACGACACGGCCAACTGGCTGGATCTCGGGACTTTCCCGATAATGCACTTCTAGAGATTATGATACTTGATTTAAAGGGTAGACGATAGTCAAACGTGTCTGCCATCAGGCACTAGTACACTTTATTTAATATTTTAATAATATTTAATAATTCACTTTAATATTTCTGTTTATCCTTCCGGTGAGAATCCATACGGTCTTGTATTTATTTTGTCAGGTAGTAGGTATCTAGACACATTGAGAGTTGTAAATCCAATCGCCCTTCGTGGGACAAGCTGCACGTTATGTGAAACCGATTTTAGTACACTGTCATAAGAGTAACGAACTTCATTCTCTGCGAGCACTTATAGATCGTACCAAAAGTTTAACAGTTTTAGCTTCTCCAATCTTAGCCCAGAGTTTTTGTTGTCACTACAAACACACGGGTATTGTTCACATTGGCACTTTCGTAGGATTGAGTAGCACTTTGGGCGAAGGCAGACAGTGGATTGAATGTCTATGTCTACCACCCGCCTTTTACCAGGAACGTTCTAGTTGTCTGTCGAATGTAGAGGATGAGACTGATGTAACTTGGTGAAGTCATAATCCTTTTTGTTTCTTTTAAAGTATTCCAGAAGACATCCTTTAGGGTCAGGCACTGTGGCCGGGTAGCCATCAGTCACACTAGATCACTTCAGCAGATGGGAAGGTTAGCTGTAAGTCCCTAAAGTTCTTATACATTCGTAGTTTACTATTTGCGTAGATGACCAGGCACAGACAGCACAAGTGGTAGTGCTCCTGTCTGTGCAGCTGGAAATGTGTCCGAATGGTGACCACTGGGTTCTCTTCCCAGTGTAGGTGAATGTTTTTCCCAATGGGCTGTTCCCCTCACTACACACTACCGCTGGCGCGGGATCACCTACTCTGCACAGTGGGGCCTGGAGTAGGTGATTTCAATAATTTGGGTGGTTGCGTACCACAAAAATTTATCGATGTTCTGTTGTTTATTGATGTTACGAATGGAAACTGACTAACTAAGATCTGATTAATAAAGTGGCCGTCTTGTTAAACCGTAAGGTACATCAGGACTGTTGAATCCTCATAGTGTAGGATTTGTGAGTAGTCTGAATATGTGTAACCTCGGGGTACGAATGTCTGGGGTACGA
>JAQGAD010001282.1:0-21276 GCA_034696625.1 Isotomurus palustris | reverse complement strand
TGTCGAATTTTTCGACAATTTCGTCGACATAAAAAATTCGGACTAATTTTCGCGCCGATTCTGATGTCATTAAAGTTTACCAGTCTTCAAATTTCAAAAATCCATTGAGAATTGAGACCACTGGAGGTACACAAAGTTTGAAAACTGGAAATTATATATATATATAAGTATATTAACAAGAATGTGAAGAGCTCGGGAAGAATGCAACATCCCTAGTCGGAGGTATTAGACTGAGTGAGGATGGCGGGAATCATGGCTGCTAGCTCGTGGTGAGCACCACAAGGTTTGGGAGGAGCCAGGTATACTGTTGCCATATTGCGAGTGTGTTTTGGAGATTTTCTTTGTCATTTAGAGGACGCCGCTGTAAAGTCGTCCCTAGTATCTCCATAGAAAAGTGTAATAACCGCATGGAGTAGATAAATTAACTAGATGGAAAAATATAGTAACCCTGCGTATAGGACATTGTTTTTTATGCTCTTTGGTCCTTTGCTTTAATAGTAACAAAATTTGCACAGGTGCCAACCATTAAAAAATAAGCAACCGACAATGTGCATGCCAGTGGTATTAATAGTTTTTAATTGCATAAAAATGTATATTAATGTCTCAATTGGATAACGATGAATTCGGTCAAAAGAGAAGGGATTGAGACAATAGGCATTATTTGTATGAAGAGTGAGTAAAACATCGAGATGAGTGTACCTAAGAAGGTTTTTTAAAGATTAAAAATAGTATATACAGTAAATAGTATGAATGTTAGGCTGCACATTAATTGGAAGGTAGGGAAATACCATTTTTTGCGTACCAACCATCTAAGGATACCCAGTCATAAATCTTTTCAAGAATAAAAAGTATCTAAGGCCTCACTTTAAAGTAGTATAGATTACTAATTTTTTTACAATATAACTCCAGGAGAAATAAGACGCATGCACCAAGTAATGCTGCTAGATTGATCCAAAGAATCAAGTAGCAATTCTTGAGAGCAATCATGTAATTTTGTTGTTGAAAGTCACCTCCATATTCTTGATAGCTTTTCCAGTCTTTATCAAAAACATTCATGAACTTTCTAACTTTGTGTTTCATTAATAGAACTTCGAAGTCCTGACCAGAATTAAAAATTTCATATGCACCCATTTCTTCAAGCTTTCGTTTTGCAGTTTGAAAGTAGCTGCCCAAGCAGGAGTCAAATATTGAAAACACCCAAACTCGGCTAAAAGCCGGCTCCTGTGGAAATAACTTGTAGCAATCGTATTTCCATCCCAGAACTTCTTTCACAATTTCAATTGTGGCGGTTGTGTGGATGGCTTTGTCATTGTAAACGTACTTCTTTCCGTCGCTGCGCAAACCAAAATGTGACTTGATGCTGCTGACTCTATTCAAGATTGGCGGTCCAGAAAGCTCTTCTACAAAATGCCCCTTATGTTTAAATGTATCATTAACCCAAATACTTGCTTCGTCTGGTTTGGGAGTTAGAAAAGTATAGTTATTATTAATTATCTCAGCAATGTCATCGTAAGCCGGGTTATTTGACTGTGCGATGAGCTTTATCGTAATCATGTTTTCATAAGCCGCCAGAAGCACAACGCAAGACACTTCAAACAATAAAAAAGAGATATTTCGATGACAAAAGCTTTGTCTCAATATGCTACCGCACAGAGAGTGCAAATTGCAACATGTATAAGTAATTATTAGATATAAAATGTTTCCGTTCTTATGATGCAGTCCTATGGATCCAATTATAGATGTTATAGTAATACACAGGAAGATTATATACCAAACAGAGCGCGAAACTTGCGAGTGCCAAATGTTGACCAGAGAAAAGTCTTTTCTTGCTTCGTGTATGCAATAAACAACTCCATGCTGTTGATGTCTTTCAAAATCTAGATATCGGTCTTCATTCGAAAAGAAACTCACTTCAACGTTGGTATGGATTGATGGTGTGGATAAACCGGAACCCAAAGTGATGTTCAGCTTTGTAGCTGCGACTATTCCTACGATAGAAACCTCGTGAGGGTAGCAATAACTCAAATCGGAGTTTGCAAGTAGCCACATATGCAGACCTGCACATGATAGGTCGTTTGGTCTTTCACTTGATATTCCCAATCTATTAAAGTGCATTTGATTTTTCCACTTTTCCTGAAAGTATGTCTGGTCAATGGAATTTAAAACACTCCTTTTTAAAACTGGTTGCAGAAGAAATGCACAAAATGAACACAAAACTTCCCACGGCGGCTTGGTGTTGTATTTGAATCTATTCAAGTTCGTACCCAACATTTCAAACTCAACCATCAACATGCGGTGCTCTAAACGTCTGTACATTTCAAGTTCATGACCAGGAATTTTAGATATCTTCAGGTAGGCAACGACTATTGTAGCTCTCCGAAGGGATGGATGTAATAAGTTATACGGATCTGTGGTGAGAACATCTGTAACAAATCTTGGCTCCCAAAGGGGAATGAAATGAATGAAACATTCGTACCTCATTGAACGGAACACATTTGCATTTGGAGTGAAATTATCACTCTTGCGACCACGATGGATTATCACAGGTTGAAGATTACCCGTTGACGCGGTCTCTCTTACAAGCTGAGAATGAAAATCGTCTTTGAGGTGATTTTGAGGCGAGTAGTCTTGCACCGAATATCCACAAGGGTTTAAGTATTTTAGGTTGAGATCAGAAGGAGCTGCTGAAGTTGGACCAATAATTAAAAATATAACCGAATATAATGTTATCTTATTCATTGTGGGTTTTTGATTGAACAGTATGAGCTTTATATAAACGAAAGAATGAATTGGAATTTTAGATTCTAGATTATCACTATATTAGCAATGAAGTGCAGCTGCCAGAACTCAACGAAAAACACAGTTTTTTAAGGAATAGTGTACACTACGAACCATACGTTTTTTCCTTGGCCAGGATTATATTTATGATGAGGATTAATTCAGCAAAACTTGTGAGAATATGATAGAAACTGATGTTTAAAAAGGAACAGTGCATATCCGTGGTCTAAAGTGGGGGTAAGATTTTTTCCCGGTCAAAGTTTATGTCGGGACTTAAAAATATTTTTGTTGCTGGCGTATCCAGGAGAACGGTAAAGCAAGGAACCGACCAACAGTACAAGGTATATAAGTTTATTGTTGTGAACATTTAGGATATTTGCGTCACTAGAAAATATGTAATTTGTCACAAGCAGGAAACAAGATAATAGGATGGCAATAGTTTTAATAGGCAAAGAATGTCTTTCCACAAGTATACAAGGAAACTAATTATGTGATGCCAATACAAACCATCCAACCGGTAAGTATAGGCCCAACGGTTTTAATTTAGGGAGCCTGTAATTGAAGTACTTGGAAAATTGTTTTCGATTGAAATAAGTAGTAGACACAAAGCCCAATTAAAGTAATATTAATTTTTTCCTTTAAAGCTTGAAAATCTTTGTTCATATCTTCCTGTTGACACTTTTTATAATGCTTTGCCATTTTGAAGCCAGACCTTTAAATTGAATCAACAAAATTTAAAATAATAAGAAAGAGTGTAAGTATCTCCATCCCAAAAGTTTATGTTTATCGCGATGGATTCAACCTGTGATCAATCACACACAAGTTTCAAAAATTCCAAAATCGGGTAAGAAATGTCGATGCGGAATACAATAAGGATTTTTGAATTCGTAAGACGACAAAATTTGAAATTTTGGATCATCCTTAGCAAATGTGCAAATTTTCATAAGAATCTGACGGCGTCCGTTAAAAAACGTGTCATGGGAAATGCATTTCGTCTCATACATTAAAATTATAGTAGTATGATTCACAGATGCGTAACTATTCAGGGGCTTTCTGGTGATCAATACGAGGTACAAGTTACAAGGCTAAGGAAGTTTAAGTCCATTGGAACAACAACAAATGGTTATTTGCTAACTTTTCCGAGCAAGAAAACACTTTTAAATAGTCATAGTCATAGTATAGTTTATTTATGTGACAGGTAATACATAATTGGCTCACAATTCATTCCAGTATTAGGCCAAAGTAAAAATAAGTTTAAAATTGAGGATATCTAAAATCTACTATTCATCAGTCAGTAATTTCATGAACTTTCATAATAATAACGATAGTTGATTTGACATTGGATCATACGATATATTAAATTTAAATTAAAACTGTGAACTATTATATCGATTTAGAGTTCTATTACTTGATAGATCAAACATATCATTTTTTTATTTCAAAAGGAGTTCCCTTAGGCTACTTTCAAATACAAGATATGATTCGCATTCCTGTAATTCTTTTGGTAACTCGTTCCAGCAAATAGTAGTCTGATAATGGTTTGCAGTTTTTCCATTTTCAGTGTTTTGTGTCAATAGAAACTAATAATTACAATACTAAGGGACAATATGTTAAGGCGTGAGTTTCTATAGTGGAATGACGTAAGGCCGTTAGGAGAGTGGTTGCATTAAATGTCGACGAATTTCAGCACCATTCGCTAAGTAGACAGAACCCAGAGCAGCGCTGCAGTGGCTGCATATTCTATTATAAGCCTAAGATGACTCCATTGTTGCATGGAACTAAACTCCAGTGTGGAGTACTACGTATATTTAAAACAACACCACTCAATCTTTTGTGCCTTCATGTGACAGTGACAACCGGTCTGGAAGATGTGACTGTAAATTCCGTTTGTGTCGTTACTCCCTGAGCATCACCGACATTATTTTTAGTGTTTGTGATATTAATTGTATTTTAAGTTGTATGTATTTTCGACGAATATAAAACAGGGTTTTAGGTTTACGTTTTGTTAAACAGAGTTTAAAACAACTGCAGGCGAATAGTCGGCTCACAAGCAAACTAATCGATTTAATATTTAATATTTTTTTCACAGTCAGAATCAGCCGGTTCCATTGAATATTGGGTTTACATTTGAAACTTGGCGCTTTAGGTTTGATTCGAATCCAGTTGCTTTGCATAATTTCCAAACCAAAACCACAGAAACATAAAAGAACTAAAAAACACAGAAGAATAAATATTGTGGAAAGTGGACCACCCAGTGTTAATGGCAGAGCTCCATTTACTAATTTGTAAAATTTCCTCAACTTTATCGTTCCACTTCTTCTCTTGAGATACAATTGGAATCTATTGAAGTATTTTACCTTGTCAACTATTCCGGAAGTAACCAGCTGAGTGAAATAAAACGGGACTTTGGACTGACCAAAATTAATAAAGATCCAAAACTTGCTTACTGTCATCAGGTGGCTGTTCGGACTGTAGAAGTGTTTTTGTTTGTAGTTTACAGACAAATAATCCAATTCTAGCGATACATCTTCAACATATCCAGCAAAAACAGATTGCTGACATTGAACTAACTCTGCTTCAACTATCGACTCAAATCTGTCAAAAGTTTCAAGTAGGCTTAACAACGATCCATCTTTAAATTTAGGAAAGAATCTGCTTGATTTGGAAATAAATCGTATTGGCTCTTCAAAATCCTTTGGTGGGGCGAAGTAGGACTGATGTTGGTTTAAACCGTACCTGGAAGTATAAAAGTTTACATTATTAAATTCGAATATTTCCAAATATATAAAGATGAAATTGGAAAGCAAGAAAACAATAAAGCAGTTGTAACGTTGCAGCTGGTCTGTTGATACAGATATGAAAGATGTTCAGTTTGCAATAGAATGGAATAGTTAACTTACGTTAGCAGTCCTATATTGTACATCTCTAGTTGTTTGATTACAGTAAGCATAATGTCATAAAGGTATGGACTTGTGTATTCAAGTGGCATTTGCATGTGTGGTCTTTCCGAGTTGGTTGGATACAGTGGGTTAAACTTGGAGAGAAAACTAAAGCAATCAGGATCACAACTTTCGTCAAAATTGTCCTTTTTGGGATTAAAATCCAAACGGGTGTAGATATCTTGAAGCGGAGGCGTCCAGTAATTTATCCTCTCCCGCAAAGCATCTGTTGGACTTATTATTGAACTAGTTGACTTAGCAAACTTAGGTGCACAAAGTATTTCGCTAAAATTGGCTAATTTCTTAGTTTGAAATGAGGAAGTAAGATCTGAGGTCACCAAAGCATTGTAGCAGTTAATTAATATCACGATGATAAACAGCCAACCACTAACAATTAGTCTAAACATCGTAGAGTCAGCAAGTCTTTTTGGAACTGAAATGAGGTCGTCACAAATTGTGCTTAAGATGAACAGCAATGGGGAGAAATGGCTGCCGATATTTAGTTGTCTGTAGTGTAGAGATATTGAGAAGTACATGGCCAGAATGATTAATACCAACCCCAGCCACACCCAACAGTCGAAAGGACGAATATAAATTGCAAAGCTTCGTTCAGGTTTGCTGTAGCATGTGAGGAAATTTATCTTCGACGCAATGATTACATGATAAGAACTAGAATATTGTTGAGCCCCATAAAGCATTTCCAATACTTTAGCTTTATCTCCTTGCCATTTACTGTACGAGGAGTTTGCCTTGTGCAAAATAACCTCGTTTAGTAGAAACCTGTCCACATTCTCCGCATTAAATGGATCGGTATTTTTGCAATTGTCACTAAACGGATCAAACCATTCAAATCTGACATCCCATTGTGTTGGAAGAAATGTGAAGGACTCTATAAATTTGAGGGTTAGATTATTTTGGACCTGACACTTGCAAGTATCGTACCGTGAATGGATGTCTGTGTCATAGGTACAAACGTTCAGTTCTTGCTTATAAAGAAAGAGAAACACCAGGTTCCTCATTCCACTTGTGGTGTAAAGAATGAACTTAAACTGTTCAATTATATTCGGGGATTTTGTCAGTTGATGTGTAAGGAATATAATAGGAAATTTTTTTGAAGTGGAAAAAATAAATTTCTGATCCCCGACGAAAAAATTCAGCCAGCCATTGAGTATGAGTTCAGTATCGCCTGAAATTTGCCTCAAGGTGTTTGCTGCATTTGATTCATAACACATAATAATAACACTGCAGTGACAACGAGCGAATACGTAGTTTTTTTCCATTGCCTCATACACGGTTGCTCCTTCGTAGTTGTAGTGAGTTTTATAGGATTTGTGATGTAACAGCACAATAGGTTGTAGGCTGAAATGAAATTTTTTAGATTCCAAGTTATTGAATAACAAAGTTAGACTGCACTCTGCTGGAATAGCTTTTAGCAGATGCTTCAATTTGTCCCCAAATGTTGTGACCGATGTTTGAGCATTACTGCTGGATTTCAGTATCGTGAACAGATTAAAGATAATTGCAAAAACTACCTTCGGGGTCATTTTGAGCCAAAGTAGTCCACGCTGGAGATGAATTTTGTTGACCTCTTCAGATAGGAGTCTTAGGAGGCTTGAAAACCCTTAGTCAATACAAATGAACCTTGCGTTAACCAATTGTCGGTATCCTGGGAAAAACACTAAATAGCACAGTTAGTTGAGGTTGTAGGTCTTGAAGGTTCTGAAGGATGGAACTGTTAAGCTTTGCTGAGAATAGTTTTATTCGCTTCATGCAACTGTATATAATTATTTCCAATACAAGAAGACTACTTGTTAATAAGCAGAATCTGCTACTCATAAATAGCTAATTGTATGTTTCGTGGTATCGTTGGCTTTTGTGTCATTTATACGCAAAAAAGTAATCTGCTGGTTTACTCATTACTTGGAGCAAACCAAATTATGTCGCAACTGGTTAAATTAAATTAGTCCCATTGCAGTCAAGTGACAAGCCAGCTTCAAATGTAGGGTCCCTAAATATTCTTAATTGCAATCATTTTTAATAAATTTCTTGAGCTTGAGTTTTGCAGGAAAGCTTCAAACACACCAACGACCTTACGTTACAATACTCCTGAAATCACCCTTTAAGTAATTATTCGTTTGAGAAAATTATATTGCTTAGTCAAATGAAGGAATGCAAACAGATTTCTAGCAGCCACAATAAGCATAAAGAACATTAAAAGTGAAATACACATCCAACTCGGCGACTTAAAATCGCTTTTTTGAGTGGGCAACTTTGCGAAGGCTCACTTGGTTTTGTTTTCAGCCAGTTTTTTATTTAAAACTAGCTTAGAATAGCGGAAATACTACAATCGAAAAAAGTTTATACAGCATTTGATATTAACAAACACAGAAACATTCCGTTGTTTAAGCAACTGTCCATTGTGTGTGATGTTTTGTTTGAAACGCCGGAAACGAGCTATTTTTTAGATTTTTCTTTAATGTAATTATGTGCATGACCACGAAACGATACGAGATCCTCTGTTAACCTGTATATTCCTAATCCTAAAGGTAATGACTTCAGGAGACGATCCATTCGTTACTGTGAATAAAATGGAATGATCTTGCAGATATATTAAACGGTCAATCTCATTTCCATCTTTTAAGAGAAATTTGAAGATGCATATTTGTGACCAACATGAGTGTTCTCTTCTTAGACTTTTTACTTGTGACAATCTTGGATACAAGCATCCGCTGTGTCCTTTTACTTTAGGCAAATTATGTTCTACTCATCACATTTACGTGCCCATAACCAATATATTCAACTATCCTTTTCTGTTCTTATCTATTTCCATTGTACTCCGTGAACATTTGTGCCTTTTATACTTCATTTTGTCACGACTGATTCGACTTTCAAACTATCAACATCTCAATTATTACTTGTATCAACTTTTGCATCTAAATCATTCCTGACATTAAACCAGTCGCAATACGCCCCTCAAGTCTGCTAAATTTATAACTTCTCGCTCTCTCCATATCTACTAGTGGATAAACTATATTCTCCACACGAATAAACTCTCTTTAAAATCGCTTTAAAAGCCATACTCCGTACTAGCAATCCAACAATGCATATACTAGCAAATAAGAAAATATAACTATCTGTATCTACCTGGGTGTTTTCCACTGTATTCTACAGATTATCTAGATATAAAATTACTCAAATTTATACTCTCATTGACTTAATTTATTTTATGTGGGTCTGCGTGACTACGCCTGTGTCCGTAATAAATAAATATTTACTTACTTTTTTATCTAATTGTCATGATATTTTAACGCATGAAACCATTAATGTTCGCTACGCGAAAACCATAATGTACACATAATATTGGTCAAAACGTAACGACTCTTTTCTTTTGACCAGTTTTGCGTAAATCAATTCAATTCAACACCATGAGAATATCAAAATACGCTAGAAGCTTAAAATTCAATAAGAATCTTGTGTAAGAAAATAGCAAATTTAACCGTAAAAATACATGTAAACGCCAACAGATAAATGAAACCTGGAGAAGACTTGTAGTAATATTGTTGTACATATTTAAGGCACCTGCGTTGCTAGAAAATATATAATGTGCCAAATGTAAAAAACTAGGTAATTGGATGTTATTTATGCTAAATAGTATAATTATTATCCTAGCTTACAAGAAAACTAATTAACTGATGTTTATCCTTGGTATTTATGACAGTCCAAGTAGTTTTAATATGCCAAACTATTAAAAAAGTATGCAGACAATAATTTTCGTTCTACTGAAATTACTAGTTGAAACAAAGCCTGAATTAAAGAAACGTTTCGTATAACATTAAATCATTTTCTTTAAGAAGCGACAAAAATTGTTCAGAACTTAGCACTGATAATTATTTCATAGGCGTTAACATTTTGATGTTAGATTAGGAAATTGTTTTTACTTCCGTTTGTTATTAGCGAGATTTTGAGAAATGTGAATCTTGGTAATGAATAACCAAATAAACACTTATATGTTTTTGTTTGGAGGAAGACTTAAACTTCAAATCGGCTGTTCTGCATTCGCACAGCATGCTTACGGCCAATAATATAAATTTGAGTCAAACAATTTTTTTCCATCCTTGATTTGTATATCTTGCGGTTCCCAATCATTAATTCCTTATTTGCCTTCGCAGAATTGAATTTCTTGAATGATGCCGATTTTAACAGTAAGAAATTCAGAATAGAAGGAAAGTTATTTTCACTGCACGAAAATGAATTGCAGATATGTACGGAGTACTTTAGTATTCGAAGATATCGAAGAGTTTAATTTTGGGTTGTTGCGAAGTTAGGGTTAAATGACGATAAGAATGCTTAAGTAGGAAAAGCTTATGATCGGATAGAGGCCATATTTCGTATGATTCCCACAACGACTGCCATTTATTAGGTTAACATTGTGTACATTTTATGCATACTTATTTCACCTCTATTTTAGTTTTACCAGTTTTGGTGGTGATTCCGTTTAATTATAACCTTAATTCCATGTATAATCTTAATGCACCCAATCGCACACTGTGAGAGTGAACGTCACATAACTTTCCTTGCTATGCTGAGCTTCAGATCCACACAACGCTTATTTGCTCTCTATTGCAAGGGATTTAGATAAGGAATATTAATATAGGCAGAAAACATGATGGGTTATGATTGCGGATCAGCCACATCATTTAGGTCTGTTTCTAATGAAGCTTAACCAGCGTATCAGAGTTATGGTACACGCCACTACTTCAACGCCCCTAACAATTAATATCACTCCCTATTCTATGTGCATCAAGAAACTGTGTAATGGTATATGATAGTGAGTTCGGGAGAACTCGAGAGATTCTTCAATAAACTAATAGGGATTCGTGGGGATCACCTAATCTTACAAGCATCTAAAAATTGTGTGTGTCTACTTCGCCACAACTGTCACAAAACTTCTAATTAAAGTGACTTATAGTTTAAATACGATTAACGCTAACTGTTTATAACGAAAATGACCAAACACTTAATTGCCATACATATTAAACAGCTACATGAGATTGTGACAATTGTATACATAGCTATTAACATTTCACTTTTACACATTTGAACTCTTCAATTCCCATACATTCCTGTTGCTAAGATTGCAGTTTGTACACAAGTAAGTTTATCTTTATATACATCACAAATTTTTTGCTGTACTCGCCGGTGGTTGGATTTGAATTATGATGAAATCCATAATCTATAGTTAACGGATAATTTGCGGACTGGTTAATGGTACCAGTGGATACAGTTAAATTGAAGGGATCCGATTACAAACGAATTGTGTCTGTTGAACAGAAATTGGGCCAAGTCATATTAACTTCACACAACTACTTATTGTTAGTTAATTTGTAGTCGACGTTGAATTTCGAAATTTGAAGGGTTTACGTGGAACATGAATGAGATTTTGAAGTGTTTGGAATACTGGGCAGAACTTAGAGCAAATGTAAGATAATATTCGGTTAGAAACTACATTCAAGGATTTCAAGTTGAAGACTGTTCTGAGAAATAAATTTAAGTGGAAAGTTTGAAAGAAAGTCTTAAACTGAAACAACGAGAATTTGTAATTAATTCGACTGCAGTAGTTTTTGATGGCTTCAGCGCACAAACCGCAGAAACAAAGAACAATTAAAGAACACCAAAAGAAAAATATTGTGGAAAGTGGACCACCAATTGTCAATGCCAACGCTCCATCGAAGCTTTTGTAAAATTTCTTTAACTGCAACGTTCCGTTTCTTCTCTTGAGATACAATTGGAACCTATTAAAGTATATAACTTTATCAGCGATTCCGGACGCAACCAATTGAGTGTAATAAAACGGAACTTTCGATTGCCCGTAATTTGTGAAGATCCAAAGTTTACTTATTGACATTAAACTGCTCGTCGGACTATGAAAGCTTTGCCGTTTGTAGTTTATTGACAAATATTCCAGCTCAAGAGACACATCCTCAGCAAGTCCAGCAAAAATTGATTGCTTGCATTGGACTAATTCTGCCTCTATAATTGACGCATGTTGGTTAAATTTTTTAACCAGATTTAAAAGCTTTTTATCCTTGAAGTTTGGATAGAATCTGCTCGAATTCGAAAGAAACGCAAGTGGCTCAAAAAGATCCTTATAAATAAGGGGCGAGCTGTAATCTCCCCGATTTTCGTCCAATCCGTATCTACAAAGAAATTTACTGGCGGTAAAGTTCAAAGCTTGAATTGAAGTGCTCTCATACAATTTCATAGGAAAGAAGAATGCAATGTGATAGTAATGATATAATATACAAATTGATGTTAATTAACCGAAATGTGCTTACGTCATCATTCCAATTTCATAAAGCAGTAACTGTTTTTTAACGGTAGGCAGCAGGTCATAAATAAAAGGACTCTTGTATTGAATCGGCCCCTGCGGGGCTGGCCTTTTTGAGTCCGGCTTAAAATTCGGATTAATCTTCGAAAGAAAACTGAAGCAATTTTGGTTGATATTTTTTCCCAAGTGGTTATGTTTAAAGCTGAAATTATAGTCTCCCCTTAAATGCTGATCGAATGCATCCTCCCAGTAAAATAACGTATCCTGTATGTTACCAGAAGGATTCATGGCCAATTCTGTAGAATTTATAACTTCAGGGTCGCAAAACACCTCGCTAAAATTCTTAAGCCGTTTAGCGGGGAATGAAGAAGTCAAATCCGACGTTACCAAAGCGTTATAGCAGTTAATTAAAACCACTAAGATGAACAACCACCCGCTGATTATCAGCCTGAATTTTGTGCATTCAGCGAGTTTTGTTGGGACTGAAACGAGGTCATCGCCAATGGTGCTTATGACGAAGAGAAGAGGAGAAAAGTTACTGCTGTCTTTGCACTGACTGTAATGAAGTGAAACTGATATTGAAACATACATGGCCACCATCGATAAAGACAATCCCAACCAAACCCACGGACCAAATGGACGAATGTAGACGGCGAAACTGAGTTCTGGTTTACTGTAGCAAGTTAGGAAATGTATTTCCGAAGTAACCACTGTGTGATACGAAGTTGAAACTGTTTGAGGCCCCACGTGCTGGTCAATCACGAGAGCGATCTCTAGTGCGCTAAGAGTGTACGAACAATTAGCTTGTCGCAAAATTACCTCGTCTAATAGAAACCTGTCAACATTTTTTGCAGCAAATGGGTTGATATTCTTCTCATAATCATAACTTTCGACAAACTTGATTTCATTTCCTCTGATCCACAAAGACCATAGTTTGGGAAGGTATGTGAATGATTCGATAAAGTTGAGATTAATTTCGCTTTCTGCCTGACACTTGAAATTGTCGTGACTTTTGAGGAAGTCGGTATTATACGTACAAACATTCAGCTCACGAGTGAACACGAAGAGAAATACCAGATTTCGTACTGCAGATGAGTCGTAATGAAAGGATTGAGGAAGCACCTCATTGAAATTGGGGTACACTGCGACAGGCTGGGTAAAAAACAGAATGGAATACTTTTTGGATGTACTGAATATCTTTTGTAGTTTGTTCAAAGAGAGCTCCATCCAATAAAGTAGGATATCATCGGATGTTATGGCAGGAATTTCTGAATAGTTAATTTCACCTGTGCGATGGCAAATGATAATTACGCTGCATTGGCAACGGGCAAATATTTGGTTTTGCTCCATTTGTTCAAATACAAGTGTCTTTTTACCCACACCGAGTTGTAGGTGGTCATTGAAGGATGCTTCACTTGATTGTTGGTGAAAGAGTACAACAGGAACTCGATTGAATTCAACTTGTTCGGACTCCAAGTAATTGTAAAACACAGTCAGGCTGCATTCAGTGGGAATAACTTGAAACAGCTTTTTTATATTGTCACTTATAAGAGTCACCGAAAATTCGGCATCCTGATTGGCTTTTATTATTGCTAGTAGATTAAAAATTATTGCTGTGATTAGTTTAATCTTCATTCTGAACAAATCCGTTTGAACACAATAAGCAATTTTGAAAACAATGTATACGTAATGATTACATTTAGCAGTCTAGCAGGCACTGAAATTCAAACAGATAAAGCGAAACCAGATTTTCTATTAAAATTTGGAACGTCAACTTTCTAAGTTTGTTATAATGCAAAGCCGAATGGAGAAGTAAGAAAATTCGTTGTATGTTGAATGTCATACAGTCCTGCCAAATACTTTTGCCCTGAGCTCATGAAAAGGTTTCTGGTGGTTTAATTAGCACTATAAAGTGGATATGCAGGATGTTCACTTCTCACAAAAGCTTCACTAATAATTTAAAGCTAATTAATTCAAGTGAAAATAATGAGTTCTCGCGGAGTTTGGCCTTATTATTTGTTCACGGTTTCTTCAAGATAAAAAACCAACTGACTAGTTTAATCATGGCTCACGAAATATACAATTTCACCCCAATTGGTTACTAGCAATTTCCGTCAAGTCTGTATAATAATACGCCTTTGTGGTGGAAAATTGTTTTTGTAAGTTGATCAACTATCGCTGGATAAAGTAGGGTGTATTTTGTGGTATGGATTAATTATTTAATTCTAACGTAAATTTATTGCATATCGACTGACTTACAAATTATACGTTTCGCGAGATCTGCGCTGCTTGTCGTAATTAACTTTTACTTGCTGAATTTTATAGTTTATAATTTCTGGAATTGCAAGGGTAAGACTCCTGCATGGTGTTGTACACTAAACTATGAATAAACACATTAGGTTTTGTTTCAACAAGAAGCAATGGGCGTTTATGTAAAATCAGAGATCGTACCAGACACGTAAATTATTATGGGCAATTGATAGCGGATCATATTATCTGTCAGCTATAAATTCTTGACGCAGTATCCACACGATTAACAATTTAATAAAAAATTGAGATGTAAAATTAAATCATATTCTGTTTCCTCTTCAACGTTCAGTGTCAATCATTAGAAGAATGTGCACACAATAAATAAGTAAAAGTAAGTGAACACACAAGTAAAGCAGAACTTCCTTCGTGAAGTTGTTGTTATTAGCTAATTAAATATAACTGGTGTTGACTGGTAATATTGCACTTTACATAATGTTTGCTCATCTTTGTTCGTGTAGTTTGGTGCTTCTCAATTGAATTGAAAAGGAAGTGTATAAATACCCTGCCACCTATAGATTTTTTAAAGGATTTGCATAAAAAACTAATCTACAATGAATCAGAATTATGAAGTGTATTTAGTTACAAATGAACCTGGTAGCAGCTTAAACCTGCCACATATAAAAAACCGTAATAAATCACTCACTTCAGGAAACGAAAGTAAATCTTATTATTCTTGATTAATGCTTCCTTTCTTTCGTTCTCTATTCTACATTGTGCAATAGAGTTTCCAATTAAAATGCAGTTTTTATGCGAGAGGTTCCGCTCTCTCATAAAATTTTTATTAGAATTTTGCAACATAAAATTCTTCTAATATAATAATGATGTGGTTGGATAATGCGTTGCCGCACATGTTTGATGCTGCATTTAGTTAATTGAATTGATTAATCACGAGAAGCCTTTTGTGGATCAAGAATCATGAACACTCACATTAAACTCCACTCAAGTTGAAAGCAGTTCGACTACCGTTTAACTTTCAAGATTAATTCATGCATCCCATTGTAAACAAAGTTCACTCTTAGGTTCACGTTTACTAATTCACTCAGTTAATTATAACCGTTTTGTTCTCATATTTAGCTTATAAAAGCTCATAGTGTTAATGGTCATTCATTAGTTTTGTGCGTACTTATGTAAAAGAAGTGGAATGGCTCCTGTCATAACCTACAACGAAATTAAATACACTAAATATGATGGAACAGATGGACGGGAGTGTTATTACGAAATTTTTAATGCAGACACCTTACTGAAAATACAGCGATGTAGCTGTGAGCATTTCTGGTAGTGGTGAGGAGATTGGGGATGAAATAAAAATTTAGGGAAGGTGTAAGATTGGCGTGTCTGATTAGGATAAACAGTCGGAAAAGTAAAATACTCGGAATGGATAATTGGATAGAAAGATGTGTAAGCAAAATCCAAAGAGCCCATGATTGATTTTCTATTAACATTCGTCTGAGTGAACCTATTAGTCCTTAAATGAGCTTAACTCATTCAATATGAGTCAATTTAGTAATAAACAATTGTCGTTGAGACTGAACTTATCCCCAATAACCATCGTCAGATGATATAGCGATGGTTATGACACCAATAGGAAACAACAAACGGAAATGTGAAGGGACTCTGAGCAGCTTCAATTTGGAGCTAACCCAGTGGAGCAAGTTAACACATTTTGAATCTAATAATTCGAACTGAATGCTGTTGAGGATGATAGCGTAAAGCATTTAAATTTAATTTGTAACAAGTTGACGTTCATTAGGTTCTCAATAAGAAATGCACTTACTATTAATAACATGTATTTGTAGCTGACACAAACTACACAGAGGTTTAGTCCACTTCTTTGATAGTTGCGATGGAGAATCCGACTGCAAGTAGTCCAGTCTAGTTATTACTTGTATTTTCAGCAGAAGAATGTGAAAAAACTCAAACAAGTATTATCAGCATAAAGAACAACAAAGTAGGCTAACCGGACGAACTGATGTGTGCAACAAAGACTTGTATAATGTCTAGCCATACATCCCTGCAGTATGCAGTACTCTCAATTACACAGGTAAGAAAGGATTCACTGAAAAAATTCGCTTAAGATAAGAGTGACTGGGTATTGCTGAGTATTATCCTTGTGAACTACTTCTGTGGTCACGGTGAAGTTCTTAAGTCTTGCTTAACTGCCTTCTCACACTCAGACGTCTGCTCCTGCAATTATTCTTTGTTCAGTCTTCACTCTCTTCATTCGCACACATGTGAATCCACACAACCACCAATATTTACTTAGGTTCATTCTTCAGAAGTTTACTAATCGAACCTACAGTGTTTCAGTGCTTACAATTAATTGATTAGGATTTTAATTATGTGGAATGTTAATAACACGAAGTTCGGTTCAATGCAGTTCTAAAAAGTGAAGTGATTCAAGTAACCAATATGAACAGCAGCAGCAGCCAATTGAGTAGGGACAGTGAGAGCAATCAACAGTCTGACAGAGTAATTGGTATTTTAGATCTGGACTGTTTCGAAGTCCAGATTTACCTTAAATACATTCACAGAAAAAACTGGAGGAAGATATTAAATACGAGACCTGTGATACTCACCATTACAAACAATCCCAGGTGAGTGACAATTTAAAACTTATGAAATGCAGTTTGTTTCTGAATGAATGTTTGGTTTCCAGTAATAATTTATGAATATTTTGGCGTTACAGAATAATATCCCTTAATTATATCGCAAGACAAATGGGCCTGAGTCGTGAAGTAAGTTCGGAAGTTGCTGTGTCTTCAACACCTGGCCTACTCGTCCTCATTAAGGAAAATAAACACAACAAACCGGAGACAGACCGGCTCCGCAGCACTTCACAAAGCGTGTTTGAAACTTTATTCGACTTCCGGATGAAATACGGGATGCAATTTGTCATTGAATTTGCATCGTGTGACGAGTTCTATTTGGACTTAACGGAAGATGTTGAAAACTTCTTGAAATATTCTTGCCTAATCTCCAGTGACATTTTTGGGGAAAATGTTTTTCTCTATGGAAATAAGAAAGTTGTTCAAGGGAAAGATGTGCTTATCAGGTGCAACAGACTGCGAAATAATCCTGAATACTTCACTGAAAGAAGATTTATAATTGCTGGTGCGATAATGGAAAGGATTCAAAAATACATTCTGGATGAGTTGGACTTGAACTGCTCAGCTGGTGTGGGGAGCAATCGGCTGCTTGCAAAACTCGCCTTGTCTTATCGACGTCCTCAAGGAATAACAATTCTTGAAGACTCTGCAGTGTCAAGATTTTCCAGAACTGTTTCTATTGACTCCATTCCTGGTCTTAAAGGAAAAGGGAAAGGGAAACTGGCTGTAGTAAATGCGAGAAAGTATTTTCTAAAAGAAGAAGTATTTATGTCTGACTTGTGTGCTTTGAGTTTTAGTGAATTGTTGCGGTGCTTAAGATGTGATTTGGAATTTGGGAGGAAAGTGTTTGAACTTGTGAGAGGTCGTTGTGAGGATCCAGTTGTATGGAGATCTTGCACAAAAGTTGTCTCATCCAGTGGAAGGATGAATTATGAAAAATTCTGGAATAAAAAGGAGTGCATGGATGAATTCAACAGATCACTGACGGTTACAAGTGAAGATTTAAGTGAGAAGTTAGTCATTGATTCAGAAGTTAACAAACGAATTGCAAAGAAAATAGCAGCGACATTTACGACAGCTTTAAGTGCAAACACTGTCACAATTTACAACTTTTGGTTCGAAAACAGAGATTCCATTTATCATTCACTCCAGGAGGAATACTTTGACTCAGTAATTAATAAGCAGGGAGGCTGCTTAGTTAATCATGTGAAGCTCACTGCACACTTTTAACGTGATTCATCTAAAATGTTTAACTGTGTTCTAGCATTTAGAAATTGTCCAGTTTCAGGGTAATAGAAATAATGTTACTGTATAAAATTGTAATTAATCGTGATAATTTAATTGTGGATTTTAACCGAAGTTATTTAATGAAATAAATGCATATAAAATGAATAAAGTGTAATGTGAAAAATCATGTTACTAAAATATTTGACATTATTGAAATTTGTTTGGGAGTAGAATGATGATTGCGAATATTCTATAATAAAATTGTGAATTCAATAGTCGAAAAAAACTTCCAAATAAATTGAAGAATCAGATCGCAATAAAAAAATCGTTGGCTATTTGTTAATTAACGCGAGTGGCGACAGGACTGTCATTGCTTGTAAAACCTGTGACATTCTACTACGTCATTGAGCTTTCACACAGTTACAGTTTTCTTTATTTAGAGAAATGGCTTGTGATGAATTTTATTCTAAATCGATTTCTGTTATCTCGTAGTCCATGAAGCTCTGTGTTGATTCTATGGAGAAAGCATTTTGTGACGCTGACAAGAAGAAAGTAAGGATGTTCCTTTAACACGTCGTTCTACTTATCAATCAAGCGTAGTTTAGATTTTTGTTTCCTAAACATTTAAAACTCACCAGGAATTGTGGACAAGCATGTAGAGACTGTAAATTTATAGATGGGTTTTCCTCGTGGTTCAGTTGAGTCCTATTTAAAAAATAATATTAGGATTTCACATTCTGAACTAGTGATTTTTTCTTACTAATCCGGATTCAACCTGAGGCCGCTGAAGCAACTTAAAAGACAGTGATCTAATTGGAAGAAGTTGGGTTTTAACTCATTGAAAGCCAATAAGCCTAAAATAGTCCTTACGCTACTTGTCACATTTCTGCACGTTCAAATTCATGGAGTAAGACACAAGACTGTAGGCACTCTCAATTAATTCCAATGTTAAAAATTAATTAAAACTTGGTTTTACTTAGCTGCGCAATAAGTAATTCGCTGCAGCTAAAGGTCAATTCCAGATAAGCAAAATATCGCACAAAAACCATTCCAGACTCCAACTCAAATATTGACACCAAGTTCACCATCACAAGTCATCCCAATTTCCATGACGTTTTGCAACAGCAGTGCTTTATTTTGAATTGTGAATGTCTTTTATAACGCCGCCAATGATGTTGTGTGAAGAAAAACCTAGTGAATAAAATTCAGGATTAGAAATTGGCCGTTTAGTAAGTACGAGGCTTTTTAATGCCTGAGAGTAACTTCTTTAAGAACCAAACTATGAATAAAGACAAAAAATGTTGTTTTAACAGGAAACATTGTGTGATTGGTGATTATGTAAAAGCAGAGATCGTTGCATGCTTCATTCACAGCTATTCACAACCTTTCTCAGCTTCACATCGCTAACGCAATATCTTCAAGATTCACCAAAAGGTGTAAGAAACTAAACTATAGAATTGTGAATTAATTCTAAATATTTATTTTGTTGGAGTTGAATTAGTCCTCAGCCGATAAAGCAGGCGACTTTGCATTTGGATTGACTGATCTTAATCCAATCCTTAAACCTTATCTATCATACTCTGTAGATTCTTCACGTTAGGTATCCAAAACAAGATGAATGTACACACAACGTGTAATAAAAAGTGATTAAAAATACAAGTAAAACAGAAAGCATTTGGTGTAGTTGTGTGCATTAGCTGATTAAATAGGTATCACTTGTGTTCATTGATAACGTTACATTTTACATAATGTTAGCCCATCTTTGTTGAGGTAGTGGGCTTTCTCAGTTAAGTTGAAAAGGAAGTTCATAATTAACCTGCCACTAATACATTTACAGTATGAACCGCTTCAAAACATAAACGCCAATTTTAATGTTACAGAAAGGCATCATATTTCTAATTTTAAAATGAAGCATTTTAAGCCTGTGGTCACATTTTAAAGCTGTAATAAACTATGTGTGTTTAGGAAATTAGAGTAACTCACGTTATTTATGATTTATGTTTTAATATTTTCTTTTCATTTAGTATTTGGTGTTGTGCAATAGAATTTCCAATTTTGATGCCAACTTTTCAAAAAAAGTTCAGCTCTCTCATAAAATTTTTATTGGTGTTTTGCAACATAAAATTCTTCTAATAAGATAATGATATGGTTGGATAATGCGTTGCCGCACACACTCACCGCATGTTTGGTGTTGCATCTAGTTAAATGATTTAATTAATCACTTGAAGTGTGTAGAAAAAGAATCATCTCCACTTCCAAGAAACCCAACACAATTTTAAAGCAGTCAGACTACCTTGTGCCATGCAAGATTGATTCGCACATCATAATGTAATTTATGTTCACTATTAAGTTCGCGTTTAATGTTTTGTTTAATTGTAAAGGAGTAGTTTATAATTCAAGACGATAAAATTTTCATGTTATTAGTGGCTTAAGGTGAATGTTATACTTACAACGAATCATGCACAACTTTCAAACCGAACTTAAAATGCCGGAGCCAGTGTAGTTCTCTTCCAGTTATTGCTGAAGGTAGAATAATTAGTAAGCAGACAATTCGAGTATACTTGTGTATGATGTGTGTCAGTAAGGAAGAAGCGGCTTGTTATTGTTGAGACTAGTTTTGTGATGACTAACTTCATGCTTATGAATTCAGTGATCAGATTGCAAACAAGATGTTTAATTGTGCACATCTACATCCTCACACTCAGACATACTGGAGTTATGATTACTTAAGCCTGATCAGTCTTTGTTCCAGCACATGTTAATCAACACAGCCACCTGTTTTGCATTTTAGGGATTAAGGAAAGATTTGAAACTGCATACTAACAACTAGAAGATTGTGATTGGATTACTCCGGCTTGAACAAAAGGGCAAATAGAATTCTCATGCAAAACCCATTCAACAATGATGGAGAGTGAAAACCAATTTTTGCCTAAAGAAGAGAAGCAGCAATCAATAATATTTTTTATGGGAGACCTGTAGTAAGTTGCTCTATGAATAACTAATTAAATTTCGATTAAGCGATTACAAACACTGAATTTTGTTACTGAACGGAGGTTAATCATTGGCGGGGTGGAATTGGAAAGGCTGC
>JAQGAD010001281.1:0-21281 GCA_034696625.1 Isotomurus palustris | reverse complement strand
ATCTATGACGAAGAGAACACAGGAGAATCTTGTCCTATTGTGAATTCATTTGGATACCTAGTAAACATATATTAATGCTTAAGCATGTAAACCACCTAGTCTATTTAAATGGGAATAATTTCAAATGAGAACTTTTATGTTAAAAGATTGGAATTCACTCTCCTTTCGAGGACCCTCGCGTCATGCAAGTTGGAGTAACAGTTCCTCCTAGCGTGGAAGCATTCATAAAAGTTAAGGCAGAAGCGACAATTGCTGACAAGGAAATTGGAGCTCTCAGTGTTGTAAGGGATTAATGCACTACAAAATTTATTTTTAGTTCTTTAATATTAGCTCAAAGGTGTATGTTTTATGTAATTAAGGAAAGAAGGAAATGTTTGTTTCAAAGGGAAAATCCCCTCAAGAAATTCAATATTTACACAGTATCTAATTGCCATCTGGAGTGTCTGGGAAGAATAATTCAGGAAAATTGCAGCTGCACACTTCTCACCTTAAGTGGTATCTGAAAATCATTGCATAAAACGTGTACTTGGTAATGTTAAAATAATTTATATTGGTGAAATTCTCCAGCAGGGAAAAATGAACGACTTTGTGGACCTCTCGAAGTGGGTTGTGTACGAAATGTCACAGGTGTGACTTCACTTCAATATTAATTTCTCACTTATGGCATTTATTAATTTGAGGACTTTTAGCTCTGCTAGAGATCTCAGGGTACGACAAGTTATGTCGTAACCCAATCTGCTATGCCGCTTGCACTGAAGTAAAATACGATGCTGACGTGACATTCCTGCCATATCGAAAGCGTCTTGGCTTTGATTCCTCAAATCTAAAATCTTTGTCGTAAGCTTTCAGAATATCGATCCCAATTCCCAAATACTTGCGAATAATCACGGATTTTAATAGGCTTAGGAAAAACTTCTTGACATCCATTGTGCATATTGCTCACGGTTCAAACTATGTCCCAGTTCGAGAACGGAAATTTCAATTGGGATTTCCAATCTTGTTTGGTGAGTTTTATAAATTATTTTGTAGTTACGGATTACAAGTTATTAATTTGAAAGTTTAAGCAAAGCCATTACATGTCAAACCTTTCAGGAGTGATTGGAGGCACATGGGGATCAATACTGGAATTCAGCGTGTTTACTCTGTTTAACATAATTGCTGGCGTGATTGTGTGGCTAACTCCCAACTGTCTTGAAATTGACAAGGACGAGACCGGGGAAGATCATCCACAACCTCGTCCCAAATTCTTGCGCCCAAAAACTAGAAACGACCAAAATATTGCAGGACAGAATCAGAACCCTGGAGCCATAACTAATGCATCTCAAGGGTCAAGAGTCCCTCACAATGCAGAGACAAGGATTCAAATTACTCAAGAGACACAATTTGATCAGGATGGGGAGACACCAATCAATAGAAATCCAGTGCTAGCAAGGGATGAATATTCAGAACAACAAAGGGAAGATAACACAGGGACACCGATTGTGGAGTATCAGGTAATAAAAATTGACGACGGTACAGACGGAGAAAGTATTGCGCATCACGATGTAGCAACACATGACAGTGCAGAGTCTGCAGATAATAAATATCCAGACAGGACAGATGACCTAAACCAGCCTTCAGCAATTACCGAATTTAACGAGACGCAAATAGTTGAAGGTCAAGAGAGAAATGGAGGACAAATACTAAAACCGCTCGCTAGAGTAGGTCAAGGGAAGCAAAAGCCTTTACAGACAAAAACCATTACAAAGTCTAAGTCTCTAAATAATGTCTTTGATTTTGAAACATCCAAAGATGCCTGTGAAATATCACAGTTTTCTAAAGTTTCAAAACGAACTTCATTAGAACCGAATAGTGTTGTAAAGAAACACAACATTTCGACAGAAATGGAATGCGACTCTAATGAAGTTGTTGCTATTCCCGAAGAGAATATAAATATTTCTAGCGGTGAGACACAACCAGAATTGTCGTTACATCAGGGGCAACTTGTGCCCAGCTCACGACGCCGGTTAGCTTGGCAAAAAGTTCGCGAAAACTTTTTAGATTAAAGTTGAAGTTTTCAGCAATACAGTTTCCTAATGCTTACACTACATTATTTTAGAATAAGACGAAAGAAACTATCGATTTCGTATTTCTAATTATCAATTTTGCAAAGTCAAAAGTTAAGGAGTACAGGCAGGAGTATTAAAGACATGCAGCTAACAGATTACAGAAGCCCAGATAATCTAACAATTTTGTAGGTACAACTACTGCCTTTTTAGATTATTGTCAATTTTTTACCTAATTTAGCATCAGCAACATGCTAAAAATCACTCCTTGTGGGCTTAGAGGTTTACTCAGAATGTCCAAATTTTGGTAAATATAAAAGCCTTAATACATTCACATTTCGTAAAATCGTGCACTCACTCACACATTTCACAGCAGGGAATATGGCCCGAGTTTATTTTACTGTGTGTTGTTAAAATAAAGTCGTCGGCATTCTTTAATCAAATTAGAAAATAATATCTTGACAGTGTGTACAGGTTATTCATATTTAATAATATTAGCACAACTACACTACAATAAAGTGTAGCGACGTCAGGTGGTTGAGGACGAAACGTGATGTAAGATTCCGGCGAATCTGATCTTTCTCACTCAAATTCTTGCGAAGAATAAGCTGGTGATTATAACGTAATGCCGTTTGAAATCAACACTTATTTATTTGTCTTTGTTTCTGGTAAATCAATGAATCAATGAAAACCAGGGCTTTTAGTGTCACGCGGGCGAAATTATGGCGGGCGGGCGTTATTATGGCGAAAAGATTACTTACAAAACCAATGTACTTATTTTGTTCGTCCCGAGGCAGTGCATGAAGCAAGAAGAATAAAAATTCTAATACCGCTTTATAATATTAATTGTCTAATACTGGCGTAAGTATTTTATGTTAATAAATTATTTATGCAAATTCCATCAATTTGTCATTTCGTGGAATTTGAGATTTTAGTACTACGTTTTGAGTTAGAGGAGAATATTCGTCACAGAGTTGCATATAAATTTATTGACTGGTTAGGTACTAATGTTTCCATAATAATGTCAACATACGCGAATATTTACGAATACCCTCTGGGGATGGCTGACCTGCGGACATCGACACTGCTGGCTGACATCTTCTGACCTATCCGTTGCGTACAAGGAGACGGGAACAGCTGAGGATACGGTGACAATAAGTATCATCATCTCTCCCATAGCATATAACCTCTCCTCTCCCCCACAAATGGTAGCATATTGATAAACACCATTTGAATAATTGTGCATTCAAATAAAGTTAATCTGGCTTATTTTACCTTATTAATGAAGAGTTCACTCCCAAACTTCACACCAGCAAACGTGAAAGAATTGCAATTCATCGGAATTCCAGTATGCAGGTGTATAAGGATAACTTCAGGTGTAGTGTGCTAATTCAAAATATAATTTGAATTATAATCAATACTACAATTTTTAAACGTCAGTTGCTTCATAACAGGCGTTCTTTTATTGTTGGACATTAAAAGTCGATACGAAACAAGCGCTTTACTCAATTTTACACTTCTACGGACCCTAATGACCACGCGAATTTCACCTCCGGCTTTTCACAGATTCTCTGATCAATTAATTACTAATTTTCTGAATCTCCCTTTCCGACAGAGTTTTCGCAGTCTACTTCAACTTGTACATGTTGCTTTGGCAACCAACAGCGCGTTTTCCAGATATTAACAGTTTACACATTACGACACAATCCTCACAGGATACTTATAACACAACAAGTATCTACCATGATATTTTTAATACAAAATAAATATCTCCCAAGAGTGCTACAACTACACCATGACGATTCAACACTAGGTTTATTGCATAATAACTACTAACGATGCTCTTAGTTCCTGTAAATATTATCTGCCATTATTCCGTAAGGTGTATCTCGTCGTTACGACCAACCACGTCTGTAAAATAACGTATAAGTAAACACAACGATAGTACCACAGAAGCAACCAATACCATGGACACACCTGTTTTGTCGAAACAATACCGATTTCCTTTATTCATCATAGCTCGATTATGGTATTTCCGGGCCAGTTCTTCATTTCCCATTGCGCATACCTTTTCCATCTCCTGGCATTTGTGAAAGACTCTAGACATCCTTTTTGGTTTAAGATGACAGATGTAACTTGTATCGTTTTGGCATCCAACTTGAAGTACTCTTGAAGGCTCCGGTTGTCCTGCATTAAATTCTAACAATTCCCACCCACACAAGAGTGTTGACTCTACAGGTACAGGCAGAACAGGACACGTGCAGTTGATTTCGATACGTGGGTCTGAATAAGCATTTAGTGACGCAACTACTACCAAGAGTTTTACAAAGAAGGCGGCAGCATTCACGTGCATGTTAATCAATAGTCAACTATCAAGTTCCACCGTTTCCAAAACTAGTGGGTGTCTATAAAATTATTGAAGAATTTGAATCCCAGGTTAGATAGTGCAAAATATAGAGCATTGTTTTAATACGGATGTCTGTTACAAGGTTTAGTTTGATTTTTGAATAATTTACCTGCTGCATGGGGGGCCTGCCGTTGATTGCGGTGTTTTTTATCTCTTTTAGATTCGCTTCTCAAATAGTTGCTTCTGGGCTAAAATACTCGCTAATATTTTTTCGAGTCACGGCCTTCTACGAAAGTTCGTCTGTGCCTGAATACTCTGAAAACCCAATTCGGAATACTCCACGAGGAATTAACACTCAAGTTTCCCTTCCTATCACCACAATAGGGTAACCTCGATTTTGCAAAACAATTCATTTGAGTAAACAGATTTATCCTTGCCTTTAATGTTCTGACAAAGTTGCCTCTGTAAATGCTGGCCATTGTTTGTAGGTAGCTGTTGAAATGAAATTTTGCAAATAAGGAAGCTTATTACGCAGGAATATATTGATTAGATCCACATAACAGAAACCTTCAGTTCTCTCTAGATCCTATGTAGAAGTATATTATTGTCGATTCATGTTTGCCTGACCAGATTTCAAGATGTAACTACTCCTTTTTGTAGATTACGTGATCAATAAATTACTATTATTATTATTATAAATATGGTAAAGTTTGTTGTCTGCTTATTTGACAGTAAGTCTTCTTATCAATGGTAATATTCCCGGGTAACTTCTCGTTCTCCTCTTCAAAGCGGAAGTGAAAGGTTATGTAAAAAGCGTTCGTTTGTTTCGGAAATCATCGTGTTTCCTAGAAATTAAGGAATGAAAGTGGATTTATGAGTACAATAAATTGCGTCTGTGTCCAACTTAATCACTTCCTTTAATTTTCCTAATTAGTTAAAATACGGGCAGATAAAACCTCGCCTTTTCCCGCAAGTTTAATTGTCGATCTAGTTTCACTAAAAACCAGCCAGTAAATCACAGCGTATACGAATTCTTCTCGAAACATGTGTATGACTGGAATACAAATGAGTTGACATAAGTGCACATTTTTACTGCAGTGCGCAAACGTGAACCTATAAACACCTTCAAAGTGTGAACATCAATTTTTTTAATAATACAACTGACATATTCAAGAACGAAAGAGGTGAAAGAGACTAATGTGCATCCTAACAATAAAAAGAAGGATGTTTGTATTCGACCTCCAAGCGCTATTGCGGCTGGACCTCTGCCCATCTTATTCCTTTGATAAAAATGACTTGTCCTTGTCCAGTTGATTCTCGATGAATACCGAGCTGACTGGAAGTACTCCAAACTCTTAAAGAAGATTCCAGAGGGCAGAAATTGCTTTAAGTTTACAACCAATTTGGAATCTGTCTTCACCTTGTTGAATTTCCAAGATCGCTGTTGTTGCAAAATCTGCTCTTCCGACTTGAAGAATTTAATCCAAAAGTATTGTTTCTGGAGATATTCGTATTCGTTGTTGACGGACACATATGAGTCGGCAAAAACAGTTTTACCACATTTGACAATTTCTTTTTCAACCCGGAAAAAGAAATTTTGATTTGTAGCTGGACTCCCAGTTTTCAACAGTTAAGTTTTTCATCAATTTACTCTTGACCCCAGGAGGATGTTTTACGTGTAAAGGTAGAAGTAAGGCAAAAATTAATTCATTAAGATAATTAAAAATTTCCGGAAATATTCTAGCCGCTTTCTTTAGAAAGTTTTGCTTCGGTTTCGTTGGTCGGCCGGTAGTTAGTTCCCGAATTATATCGAGCGCGAAATAAAATAATCTCTTCGGAAACTTTTGCAAGAAACAATTAAAAATTAACGAATCGTCATGTGAACCCAATGCAGTAAACCCCCGGGATAGAGACGAATATATACTGAAATAGTTTTCATCGCTCCACTCACGAACTTTTTTCGATTCACCGGGATACAATTCTTCAATACGACTAAACACAAGCGCTTCTGCCCAAAGTTGCCTTGAAATTATTTCTTCGTGTTTGTATCGAATATGAGTTAGATTTTTAAACGAAGTGATGCTGTCAAGTTGAAAGGGACTAGTTAGTCCGGCAATCGCCAGGCCGATGTACGCGTTTACCAAAACGACAGAGGCGAGAAACCAAGCCACGAGAGAAATTCTGACGATTCTGGAGTTTCTCAGCACATCCGGCATTCCACATGAGTCATCAGTGATAGTAGACCGCATGAACAAGGAGACTGAAAAGCTACGAAACTTGCTCCGAGTGAAATTGTACCGAATTGCTAAAGTCAGAAATGCCGTAATGAAGATGGCTGTGGAGAGGAACGTGATCCAGAGTTTGGGTTCGAACGGTTCTATATAGAATTGGAATGTAAAAACTGGGTTTTGATAACACGTCAGGAATGATATATTGCTCATTTCGAACGGGGAAAGCAGTGTTGCATATAATACTGTGTCCCAAAGTAATAACGGATCGTTTGTAAAAACTATCTCCGATGAAAGGACACGCTTCACATTCCTGATCAAGCCCCTTTGGTGTTTAAAGCAAATTTTGTTTTTCTCCTTTTGGTTGGATTCTGTATAATCGCAGTAAATGAACGAAAAGTTAAAATGCTTGCACACATTTTGGAGCAGATAAATCTCATGTACAAAATGAGCAGCTTCGGAATCCTCAACAAGACGATAAGGAAGTAGTGTTGAAAGTTTTAATGGGTGAAGTGACCAAAACTTAGGGGTATTTTGAATATATTTGTCAGACAGTACCCAAACATTATTCACTAAAAAATTTTTGTTTTGAGTCCGTTCAAAGTGTGCCTGGATTTTGGTCAAATTGTAAACCTGAAACAGATTTATTGGAGACAATATTGGGAATTCAACAGGGCAGAACTGGCAGTAAAGGAAAGCACGAACTTTGGCATGTGGTAAGTGTGATTGTGCTGAAGTTCGCTCAATAGATTTATTGATTCTTCTGATACTGCTGGCTACAAAAACAATTTGGGGAAAACTTTCTAAATCATTACTGTGGAGATTAGATAAATAACCTATTTCGGTTACGTTCAAACTCGTAAAAACTACAGCTAGTGACATAAGAGAAATATGCCTCTGGCCGAAACGTTTATGATTTGCCTGGTCTGGGTCGTCCGAGGAACCTGTACCTTGAATGCAACAGTAACTGACTTGCCAAAGAAAACCTTTCGGAAATGGCTGAAATATTTTTTAAATGGCTCTACACTTCCGTGTGGCCATTTCATTTTCATTTCCAATTGGCCTAACCGGACGATAATAACAAAAATGCAGTGCATACCTCGCATTCTCTCCACGCGAATTAGGGAATCTGGACAAGTATACCAATATTTGGTCAAGTCCGCTTCTTTGTCTGAAATGAACCGAACTGTCATTGGATTTAATATTGGACCCGATATTTCTAAAAGATTGTCTCTAATCAAATGAAGGTGGCAAGCAGAATTCTCATTCAATACTTTACGAACAGTGGCTGTCAATGGAGGTTCCACAAAAAAACTAGCGGTTTGAATTACACCAAAACTGAGACACAAAAGATAATGTCGCATTTTTAAATTAAGCTTGAATTTTTTCCCACAAAAAAATATGCGAGCAGGGGCAAAAACTTAATGGGGTTATTTGGCTACTGATTTTACAAATTGTTGGGACCAAATGAATACTACAAGAACAAAAACAGAACTAAAATTAACCTGCGGGATTTGTAAAGAAAATATGAAGACAAATATACAGTGATGGAATCAAAAAAAATAATTACGACGAGTGAAGCTTTTCAGAATACAAATCAGAACAAACTTTTCCCTCCACTGTCTTTCTCAACGGAAGAATAATTGTGTTTTGAAATTTCCTGGCTAGCTTCAGAGCATTTTAATCATTATAATATAAACGTGAATCTAAACGTACGTTAGCTATTTGAACGAATAGTTCGGGCTATCTGAGACCAATGCAAGCTCTCAGTTCTTCATTGAATTCTTTAAAGAACAACGGATATTAGGCTTTGTACGATTATTTAATAGAACTTGAGGTAAGGTGAAACATTTGAGCATACTCAATAAAGAATAAATCTAAAAAGATGGTTTTGTTGCGGTGGTGAAAGAAGTAGTCTTCGTACTCATTTAACAATAGAATATCATTTGCTTTTATACAAGAACTGGAAGGTGATAGTGAAGATTTAACCTCGCAAATGAATATTTGATTAACATGAATCCTGTAATACAAAAATATCTATAAATATTTGATATTGAAGGAACAGTCTTCACAAATAAGAAACACAAGGAAAGAACACGGAAGTAACCTTTCGATATATTTGTCATGCATTACGACGAATGTGTTGGAATTAAATCAAGGATCTTCCTTGGAGGAAACTCAACAAGAAATGGACGGAAGTAAACAAGTTCGTTTTGAAACGGATTTTCTTTGAGGAAATGTATTTGCCTATTTAGAAGGTATTGAAATATTGTCTTGCACACTACGGATACATATCCAGGAAGTAAAGTTAGTAAATGTAGGCTAATAAATTGAACTGCCCTATTATTTATGCTTTCAATTCTCTGGAAGGTATTTCTTACCAGAAGCACAAGAAGCACACATCATCGAAATAAGGTTTGTCTCCACTCACACACAATTCTTGGGCAAAGCTTATTTTCAGCTCAAGTCAAAAGTAGGAATTTTGGAAACGCCTTTTATTCTCACGAACGCTCGGGTTTGTGCAGGCTGATCAATTAAAAACTTTATTAAATGGAACATATTCTCACAGCCAGGTAGGCACCTTAGATTACACATTGGATTACACAATTCGGTAACAAATGTCACAGCATATAGCAAACTATTTCTCCAATCTGTTCTAAGCACAAATGTCATTGAAACATTAATTGTCTAGCTATCTTTTTAGACGACTTCCTTAACTATACTTCAAGTTTCCTGGGGCATTCCACCCATCTTCCTCCATCCTCAGACACAAATATTCAAACCACATTGGTTAAAATTTGTCATAAGTAAAAAAAGACTTAAAAAGACTCGCTACCTACAAAGTTAAATAATAAATAATAACTTTGAATAAGAATTCACTCACCGAAGACAAGCACAATTAAACTCGGGAGACATCCGCAAATGTTCTCCAATTTACGACGACCTCTAGAAACTCCTATGGATGCATATGGGGAAACTAAAGTTAACAGGGTTTGACATAGGGAATTCAATGTTAACAGGGTGTGACATAGGCAAGTCAATGTTAACCGGGTGTGACTATGTTGGCGCGACAGATTGAGATGCGGAAATGATAATAGGTTTTTTAATATTTGTGAATCTATGGGATGAGTTACAGACATGTGTCAACAAACGTTTGCAAACTAACGGAGTTGATACACAAATTATTGTTTGCAAGTATTTTTCCCTCGCAGGAATTCTGAAGCTCAAGACATCCTTTTTGCCCGGGCAGATATGGCCGACTCCGATGCAAGACAGCCTTCTTGATTTAATTGGATGTCAAATACCCAGAAAGGAAAAGATGCCAAAATCTGAAAATATTCAAAACGTCGTAGTATTTGTATCTATACTGTGTATCCAAATGAGTCTCACCAGCTTACCTGAGTTGATACGATTTCCTTTCCGTTGATTCTTTATCCCTGCACTTGTGGTGTTTCCTGCGTTTCTTCTTCCACAACTCTTGGCTGAAAGCACAAGCCATGCCACCACAACAATCACCCCAGTCCACACAACTAGCCGCATTTCACTCAAATTTGTGTGAATTAAGGATCGAGTTAGGTTCAAGACCAATTAATTTCGCTTTTTCCTATTCCATCAATTCAACTTTCCCCTCCTTGTCCCAAACAAAGTAAGTTAGAATTATTTCTACTTCGCTTAGATTTAATTCAAAGCCTCCAGAATAAAAAAGAGTTTTGAGAGCTCCAACTTAAATGTCACACAACCTTAAGACTTCACTGTGAATAAGAACCGTCGCACATTATTCATCCATATAAGGCACACGACACAATAGAGAGTATTAAAATTACGACTTTTTGTTTATTACTTAAATATGCTTGCACTTGGTTTTTAATGCTCAAGATTAATTCATTGTTTGTTATGCGCAGTTATTGTGGTGAAATATGAACCACCACAGTCAACTTAACACCGGGCCCGATAAATCTCCAACCAATTCTCTCTTTAATTAACATATTGTCCTCCTTCAACTCACACTTAAATTTCTCACTCCGCCATCTCAACTATTTTATATCTTAACTTATCTTATTTAAACGCGAACACTCATAATCATTCTCTGCTTATTAAAAATTAATAAAAAGGCCGTAAAACCCTCTGGGTGTGCATCGGGACGTTAAACCCACCAATTTATTAATTTTTTATTTATTAATATAACAATTCATGAAGCTTAAACATCATACCCAAGCTAGCAAGTTTGTTCCATTGACTCTATTTTGTGAATTATTAGCTCTCGTAGTCTATTGATGAAGTAACTATCGAATTTGCGCAGTGGGCAGTTCATGCCAACAGCTTTTTTATATTTCAACCATCTGATACTCCAACCGTAATTTCATTACAACTTTCAATGAGGGAATGGGTGGCGGTGATATTTGCTTGCCAGTACGATGCTAACCAGTTGAAAAAGATGGATTTTAGACTCTCAATGACAAAAGCGAGCAGACAGCAGCAAACGCATATTGAATACAGGTAGAAAGCAGCCTGAAAATCACGAAAACCAGCAGGCACATCTGCTGGCTTCATATCAAACAAAATGTGACTTGGCTTATCATGTCCCACTGCCGTAAAAATGAAACGGCGGATTGTATATAAGTGCATATTTTCCATGTGTTTTTGATACCAACTAAGCAACCCTGAATCACGCGCCCTTTTCAAAAGCACCATCACATTCGTGGCAAGTGATTCACCGACAACTGAATAGAAATTTGGCTGTAATGCTATTGTGTCCGACTGTTTGTACAACTTGGCTTTCCAGCTAGAAGCAATAATGTCTGCAAGAAGTCTCCCCTCATGTTCATGCTCCAAGATGGCTAACTGTCCAGACCTGAGTTGGTCGAGAAATAGTTCAAAACCGCTCTTGCTTTCTTTTGCTTTTGGAGTAGTTCTATTATTAAATGCAATTCGTTTCCTTTGTATCTCCAGCAATGGCACTTTTCCTTCAGGATCAGATTCCAGCATCAAATCCAAAATAGCAAACGGGTGGAGGTTACTCGGTCGGTGATTGAAAACCATACATAAACACATTTCCTTGTCATTCAAAAATTCAGCTAAGTTTCGCATCCAAGTTTTCCCTGCTGGTTTGGTCGTGTGACTTACTAACTCACTTCGATATAACTCAGTTAATATTAGGCATGCGTATAGCCACGCGGGGAGCAAAAACCGGAGGTAGTTTCTGCCCGCACAAATTATGTCAGTGGACTCATGACATTGTCCAAACAACGGGCGGCTAAACAGGGAAAACGCGCCTAGTATATGCAGACGTTTAACTTGTTCAATATCGTCGTAATTTGTAGATGCGATCCAAGCCAAAAAAACGATTGCAAACAGAAACAACGTTGTTACACCCAACAGCGTCCAGCCTATCGGATTTACTAGCGCCAACATAACCTTGTCTAATTTATAGTGGTTGTCATAAGGAAAAATAAATTTAACGACTGTCTCCTGATGTGAGTCAAACATGGAATCAGAGAATCTTTCAAAAGCTATATGATTCAGAAAGGTGAATCGATAGAGTCTGATGGGGAAATTATATGAAACCAGCAATTGTGAATCCCACGAATATTCGAAACTTAACTGATCTAAACGCGTTATGTTAAACTCTTCAACGATCAGCTTCACTAGCAGGTGTTTTTGAGTTAAGTATTGCCTCCTATATTGATACTTGGTCAGTATCAAGTTCTTTGTTACAGCGAATGCTTCTAGCAGTTCAGCCGACGTTCCTTTACTCGTGATAGGTTGCTTCCACAGTTCCGAATTTGTGGTCAAGAAACGTTGAACTTTCCTCTAAAAATTGAAATATTCACATGATAATTCTGCGCTAATTTGGAAACGCTTATTAAAGGTACCTTAGGAGGTGGCACTAAGAATGGAAACCAGACTTGTCCGCGACAAGGGTAATTCATCATTGCACTATAGAGAATTCCTATAGTCCGTACCCATGCTATTGTAAGCAACCTTGATTCCGAATACATTTCTCCAACTACCGCAACTGCGTCGAGTTTTTTCTCCTCAACAATGTGAATAGGCGAATAGAAGTATCGATTTAGGAAACAGAGAGCTTCATTAATTTGTGCAGTTTGAAATTCGGAGAAGTTCACAAAATTATCAAATACAGCTCTTACTTTTTCGAAAGGCTTCAAATTAAGCAAACTATTTATAGTTTTTTGTTGCCCAAGATCAAATAAAGCTTTTGGTCGTTTTCCTTCTGAATTTTTGGGAATTAGTGGCAACAACCAAGCAAGAAGGAATATTTTGTCTACTTTCATATCTCAAAATGTGTTGCAGTTTCCGCAGTTTTAGTATCTGCAACCACTAAAGTCCCAATATTCAATCTTTTATTCCAAACTGGTGGGATCTTATTTAACAGTGGGCTTGCGTTTGCGAGATCTTGAGACAGGTTTGAAGGGAATCCAAATAATAGCTCCTACTTTCAATTGACGAGAAGGTCTTATCCTCACGACTCGTAACTACTAGAATCCCTAAGCTATAACATTTACTTCGAGGCTACATGAAAGTTTTAACTTATTGCTAAATTCACCGCAGTAATTATTTGCTTGACAAAACTTCAGCTGTTTTTCCTTTGGTTCGGAGTTGCCACATGTTCGGTCACCCAAGTTTGCTCATGTTTATTTACATGAATCTATCAATGAAAACAGTTGAGTTAGAAATGGTGGAAAGATAATTATTGACACACAGCAAGGAATGTAAATAATTTGATGTGCAAGAATTTGCGCAATAGCGACTTAAAATCCAGTTACATGTTTTAAGTGAAGTTTAGAGTGGTCGCAAGGAACCTCTGGATTTTCCACCGATCTTGCAACATGCTATTCAAATTTGAATTTCAACCGTTTAATTTTTAGCCAAGGATTAGTCTTTCAAGTGTGTTTTTATTGCTCAATCTGGTTCCTTAAACGCCATAACACACAAAATACTTTGTTCGAAATAAATGTTTTTCATCGGGAAGAGCGTGCCAGTGTTTATTTTTTCTAATACTGTAGCACAGGATAAGGGTCAGCAAGTATTTTGTAATCTTAACTTAAGTTTCCGTATCAGTCGTGTAGTGTATAATAAATGATTGTGAAATCAATCGACCAAAAAACTGTTGAAATATGCACATTTGTCGGTCGTGTAAGCTTAATACACAACACACTACTTTCTTTACCGAAGCCAACGGATATTGACCGTAAGTATGGATTTAAGAGACCCTCCTACTAGCCCCTCTTAACGAAGGTATACAATTAATAATCGCCCCTCCTAAATAACCAACAAGACGAATTGATTAAGACAATATTTCCATCACATTTCAGTTCAAGCTTCGTCAAGAATCATTAAAATTTTAATGTTTAATTAAATGAAATCAAAAGCCCGTAGAACTGTTTGGATAGGAATGCAGTCAATTTTTATTCAGCAATAAGCTTGTGAAGTATGAAGGTTGCTTGAGTTCAGTTTTGCTAAATTCCACAAGGTCAACAGCTGTCCACACTCCAGATTTATCATCTGCTGCTTTATCAAATCAACTTCCAGTGCTTCCCAATCTCTCAACCCATTCACTCCCCAATACACAACACACATGGATCCTGTCACCTCTTCGCTCTACTTGGCCCAATTTCAGTTCAAATATATTCTACACGAGGATATTCCACGTGTTCTCGATCTACTCAAAGTTTCCTTGTGGCCTGTCTTCGGGATTTACGGATATGACGAGGGAACTATGCAACAAGACTGGAGAGAACTATTCAAGGGAATGTTGGAAAGATCCTGTGGACCCCAGGGAACCTCATTCATGGTCATCGACACACAAACAAATCAGGTACTCCCAAATTTAATCCGTAAAAATGTGTTCCCAGTCATAACAATGATTCAGCCAATTTTACGAACGAGGAAATACATAAGTAATTTTTTGAAGATTGTAGGAGCTCGAGTGATTGTAATTAAAAATCGTCCCGAGAAAACACTTCCACCGAAATCGACAACTGAAGGCAGCAAAGAAATATTTGAATTCCTCACGGGACTCTTGACTCAAATTGACATTTGGGAAGAATATCCGGACATAACGCAATTCGCAGAAATGTTTGGAATATCCGTTTCACCTGAATACAGACGAAAGGGAATCGCAAGTGAAATCTACAAACGGTTTGTCACATTTTATTTTACATTTACAGATTATTAGAATCAAATTTATTGACCCACAGGTCACTGCAAATGCTCATCTCGCGGGGCGTGAAAGTTGGGCGATGTCGATTCATTAGCAACTTTAGTAGAAAAGCAGCTTCAAAATTAGGAGGACGAATGTATGGGGAAGCGCGTGTGATCGATGCAAGAACTCCAAATGGGAGATACTTTAATCCGACAGCTGATCCACAAGAAATCACAAATTGTTGTATTTTTGAACTATTCTAAGCTTAGAAACTATCAGCTTCATATTTCAGAAAAAGATAATCGCATCAATCTGTACAAAGTTCTGACTTCTGACTCCAGAGCTATTATAAATTTCAAACTAAAGTGAAGTCAATAAACTCTAGTTAGATAATTTCGAAACATTTTAAATTTTGAGTTCTCTTTTCTTAATTCTCTCATCTTATCTGACAAATATTTGGCAACCCTTTCAATTCAGACAAACGGTTTTTATTAATACCTTAGCTGCGTGTTTCAGTGGTGGCATATGGAAACATATGCTAATTCCACAATCAATTTGTAAGTGGACGAGTACTTGGTCCGAAAGAAAATACTGAAACCTACCCATACGCAAAGCGAATTCTCGAAGCCCAGGCTATTTAGACTTAAGTAACTATAAACATTCTTGTGGATACGTTAATACTAAAATCTCACAAAACTGTGCAGATATTCAGCCTCATTGATTCCCTCTCCAAACTATTGCCCAGGAACTTTTGATTAAAATTTACCCATTTAGGTTTGTAACCGTTGGGTATATCTGGAGATGAATCTCTATTATCAAAGGATGGACAGTGCATGTGACAGCAAGCCCACCCGTATGTAGCCCGTAAGTGATTTGGCCAAAACTACCGAGTCTCATCAAAACCGTGACTTTTACCGCTTGTAGCGCGTGGTCTATTAGGTCAATTTACCTTACAAGGTTTCAAATGGCTCATCTCATTTAGTTTCCAGTTGAATTGACACAATAAATGTGTCCTGTTGTCTGTGCAAGAATTACAACAGCAAGAGTTTTGATAATTTTGCTGCCTAAAAGCAACAAAAGCATAAGTAGCCTACTCATAAGTAACACATCGTAAAGGAAGGTTTAAGCATCCCTGGGCAGTTAATTTTATGGATGGTGGAATAAGTACTGCTTACGATTTAGTCAGGTCATTCATTGCATGTAATACATGATCATAATTGTCGTCCTTAATTAAATTGTAATTACGCAAAGTGTAGATGGATTCATGCATACTGGTATTGACTGAATTTTAATTAATCCTGTGTCACGCCAGTGACATTTTGTAATTCTTTATTCATGATTTTTTCATACACAGGCCGCCAATTAACATAGTTTTTTGCTTATTTCATTCAGTTTGCTGAGGTTTTTTGTGAGTATCATTCCTAATTCACATTTTGTAATAGCCTTATCTGGAGGGACAATAAACCTTACCGCAGTATATTCTCCTGAGCCAGAAGAAAATTCAAAGAATTACTGCTCCTCGGAAACTACTTCATTACATTTATTACACAATCTATTTGTTTTATGTGCAGGTAATCTCTAAAAAATGCTGTTTTAACTTGCTTCTGTTTGATGAGGGAGAGCGGAAGGTAGAGAATCTCTACAAAAGTTGATTTTTACATTTTAATAAAATGTACTTCTAATAAAATGTAAAAAGGTTAAGCTATTCGTTCAAGGTTCGTAGTAAATGTTTTAGTGTCATTAAAATAGACCGGTAGAACTCTATCTCCCTAACAAATTTGTAGCTCAGTTTTTGAAAAAACGAAAAATCGATAAAATTGCAAATTCCTGTGTCTGTGGAGTCACTGCAAATGAGTCTCCAAAATTGACAACAAACCATTAGAATATATTTATTTATATAATAACAAAGTTTACAAGAACACCAGGTCGTTACAACCATTTGTAAACATCAGTCGGATTCGACTTGGGAGAAATTGTAGCTTATGTTGAAATTAAAACGGGTGAGTGCACGCCAAACCAGCTCAGTCCATAATTAAAACACCAAAACACAAAATATACAATACAAGACTAATGTTTGTTGTAATGATAATGCAATTAAGTATACATTTATGATACGTATGAAATCATAAGAAGTGTAAGGTGAGGAAGAAAGGACAGTGCAGAAGAGATCGCCAATTTACATAGTTGGTAGCTTAATTCATTTATTGTGGCGAGCAGTCTCCTCACTCACCTGCCTAATTTACATTCCTGATTTCCTTCTGTGGAGATACATTCATTCGTTAATATGCAAGTCCAGAAACTCACTCTCATCTCTGCAACCTTTTCCACAGCATATTCTCCCGTGTGAGATGAAGCTTCCAAGGATAACTGCTCTTCCGAAGATTCATTACAAATTCATTACACAACCAATTTGTTTTATGTGCGGATAAACTCTTAAGAATTCAGTTACCACTTATTTCTGTTTGAAGGAGGAGGAGAGAAGGTAGGAAATCCCTGGGAAAATTGTTTGATAACAAAGAACACATTCGAAGCTATCAATTCAATTTCGTTGTAAATATTTTAGTGTCATTTGTGTATAAAATAGACTGCTGAAAAGTTTGTCGTAGGTTGTGACACGATGAGAGACTTCACTTTGATCCTTCTCATTCTCCTTCAGAGAAACTTCACTCGAGCAAAGCTCGTCAATTATCATTTTGCGAGTCAAAACTTTTCAGCTCTACGCAGCATGAATCCTTGTTGTGATTTTGACCAATTGACAACTCAACTGTCCTGCGTCTCCTCTCCAGAAAAGGACGACTTGGACTCACTGCGCCAACTCTACGGACACAAGTGAAGAAAATATTCATTTATCGTATTAGTTTAAAAATAAAATTTTAAAACGCTGAACATTCGTGTGTAGACTTCACTGTGACAATGAGTTGATTCAAAACATCAAAGTTAACACATCATTCCACCCAGACTTCAATCAATACTGTGAGTTATAAAACTGTGAAACAAATTTCTTCATATGAATTTTAATTAGTAACTAAAAAAAGTTTAATACTTGGTTGCAGTTTTTGTTGAGCCAGGAAGTAGGCGGATTTTTATGAATGAAATTTCGTACCCTGGAGATTCCTACTGTGTCCACAATGTGTAAGTTCACCTTCATTAATTAATTAATTTGGAACATTAATTAGCTTACTAATATCACAATAGAGAGCTCGCTGATACTTTATCTCTCCTCATCTGCTCTCCCGGGTGTTCTGCTGACAGCCCGTGTGTCAGAAGATGCTGCGGATGGGGCCGCGCTTTTGTGGAAGTTCGGAAAGGCGATTGGCCGTGTGTTTCGATTGAACGCAAATACTCAAATTTCAGTCAATTGTTTGGGAAGAAGATTTCAAAGGGGAGTTTTAACACTTCAAAATTCATTACCGGAAATCGAGTTCAAACTCTTCGTGGAAGTTGTGGAGCAAGCCCGGACTTAGTACTGTACGTCATTTAGTAAAATATCATTCAATTAAACTGAATTAATCAAATCAATTTCCATCCGCATTTCTGATATATTTTTTGATAAAAATCTGTTTTAATTTTTGACATTAGCTCCGATGCTGAATTCCGTATACTAGAAGATGGAAGGTTGGAGAATAGGTTTCGTTACGAATCGTTCTATTACCACGAAGATTACTGCGTAGAGGAAAGATTTGATTCGGGTGTTAATTTCTCAAAGATATTTGCATACGTGTGCCAAAACCATATCGTCAGCCATGTGGTAAGTCCCTTGTTTTTGAATTACATTTCACCATCTCTCCATGTTCTTATCCAACCTGCTTTAATCTCAGCGGAGCTTCCATTTGGTCCGATTGGCGTACTCCGTTTTATCGGGCCTTTTTCTGGGAGTTTCGCTTGTAGTTTTCCTCCTAATCCGGGCCGACCACTCAATCCATGGATGGACTCAGTTCGCTTTCCTCTTCGCTGCTTTCCTCCCTTATTTAGGGAGGGCAGTAGGAATCGCCTTGAGCTTGAGAAGATACGAAGTGAGGGAAGACAAAAGACTCGATCCACAACTTACCTTCGTACTTGGTACGCTACCATCAATTTTGATTCATTTTGAGTGTGAAATAAAAGGAGACTTGTTTACAGCCACACTTTTTAGGTTTTTCGAATGCGGGCTTCTCTTGAATGTTCTAAATATGAACGCACACCTCTTTTGGACATTCTTGTAAGCCCCCCACCTTCCCTTTCGGAGAGTAACAACAAATATGACGTAACCCTTGAAACCTGTTTTAAATTTTTTAAAGAAAACTGAAGCCACAGGCGAAACTGACTAGTTGGGAGGATTTAAAGGTTTTAGTCCTGTCCGTAACTGCCTGCTGGCTCACCGCTGTCTTCCTTATTTCCATCCAACTCATTGTGCTGTAAGCTCTCATCCCTTATTTTTTACAATATTGTGAATATCTAATTAATGCTGTACGCTGAATAGATTTTTGGCTGACGCAACATCTGAGTGGAATCAAATTGTCGGACTGGCTTATGAAATAATTTCATACGTAATTTGGGGAGTGGTGCTGTTCTTGGCTTCGGGAATCGCGTTCATCCTTATCAAGCGACTCAGAGAGAGATCCTCAATCACCTCCACTGGAAATTCGGGATCCATGCAAACGTACGTGCCTCCGTTCGTTTAAAACAATTAAGTCCAACGAGCCTTGTTTAATGTGAGGGTAAATGCAGAGTGGGAGTGTTGGTGCGATTATTTTGTATCACTGGACTCGTCTGGATTCTCGACTTCTCGAAAGTTCTGTTTACAAAGGATGTTTACAGAAGAGGTTGGGTCTGGGAAGCAGTGGAGTTCCTCACTTACAACAACGGCGTCATTCTCTTCTTTGTCATCGTGTGGAACAAAAAAACCCTCAAAAGCTTACAGAAAAGATTTCCTCGGTGTCAATCCACCCGTAATTTTTAAGTTTTAGAATCTTCCGTTTTGCTCTGTACTTTTTTTACGACTTCTTTTGTTAAGGTGACGCTGGGAAAGTGGATTCAAGGAAAACTGCTGCCACCCAAAGCACCTCCGTTTCCTGAACAGACGCCGGAGTGTTCAATTCTGTTATTCTTGCAATTTAAAATACTGTTCCATACAAAATGTGTGTCCAAAAAAACACAGAAATATTGCTGAAGTAAGAGTACTCAATTAAAAAATCATCAATTGACTAGTGGTGAAGTTTGGCTTGATTTGAGTGGGAAGAAAGGACAAAATTGAATGGGATTAAGCACCGTCATTTATTGTCTTTCAAAAACATAAATGAAAGACCTAGCTAACATTGTAGCGTAGAGTAAATAAGATTTGAATCAATTTATTATAAGATTCATTTGTACATGAACAGGTATTTTTCTGAATGGTGGAATTTAAATGTCAAATAAACTACAAGTGCTAATTGTAAGCGTTAGTTTTGTTCTCTTAATAGAAGTGCAAAAAGAAAAGGCTAAATCAAGACAAAAATGTACTTCACCTGGCATCATGCGAAATTATCCATCAATTTCAATTCATTCGAAAATCACAAGCTATTGATGAAGGAACCCATTTCTGTCCTTCTTCATAAGGTAAGTCATATTAGATACCTTACCAATTAACTTGTTCATTCTGATATTTCTGAATTTGAACAAACAACAGCAGCTTTAGATTATTTCAAGAACGCAAAGTATTTACACTAATGAAATTACACAGTAACAAACTCTAACCGGTTATTTTTTCACTTACGCTTGGGCATTTTTGTTTTAGTTTTAACCCAAAAGAAAATCTGTCAATTTAAAAAATTCTTGAACTTGTGATAAAAAAAATGAAAAAAAATGAATTTAGTCTTGTATCTTGAATCACATTATTAATTAATTATGATGTGGATTTCCCAAAGTAGTCGGAAATGACTTTATAGACTTTTCTTTGCTCGGTTAAGTAATTAAAAATATTCTTGGGATCAACGTTCTTGGATTGGAGTCTAATAAAAAATGTATATTCTAGTAATCATATCTGTTAAATCACACGTCACAACCACAATTGGGATTTCCAAGTGAACATTTTCATACGCCTGGAGCAATTAAATTCAAATTAATGAATAATAAGGATTAATATAAAGAAATATTGAGAAGTCCCAGGGAAGTTTGATGCTTGCTAAGTAATTGCCAATTTCTAATTAGGGACGAGTTGATAAAAATACAATTTTTTGTTATTTCGGTTTTTAAATATATTAGACGTACACCAACAACAGTTTGCTTACAATAAGCAAACTGTTGTTGGTGGAGAAAATAAAGGAGAGTTTTCCTATTTAAAGAAGTTAAAATCAAATATCAAATCAATTCGCAAATATTAGTTAACCAAGGTGGAACTTCCAGATGAACCCTTTATCCACAAATAAGAGTTTATACTTGTCCGGGGTTTAAATGCAACCGAATATGAAAGCTTTAATTTCACGTGTAAATTGTTTTTCTAAATCACCAACTCCTCTTGTGGCATTTAATTTAACATTTGC
>JAQGAD010001280.1:0-21283 GCA_034696625.1 Isotomurus palustris | reverse complement strand
CCATCACTCTACTCGTTTGCCATGGCTCACGGTTACTATCGTAGGAACTGCTAGGCCTATCCAACCACACGTTACACCCTTCATCAGAGAAGTCTAAGGTAGAGGGAAGATGGATACTTACTTACTCTCCTCAGGACTTACTAAGATACTAAGAATACGTAGTACACTCTTGTGTGTCCTTTACAGGGTTGGTTGGTGGGATGATGTTGAGTAAGAAAAATACTTTTGGAAGAATCTCTTCACAGAGTGTGTCTTCTTCTCCTCTCGATCTGCCTGCGTGTTCATTTTACTCCGATGTTTCGTTTAAAGGAATGAGTGAAAGGGAGTAGAAATGATAGAAAGAACCGGAAAAGTTCTCTAATGACTTTGAATAGTTGTAGTGGCCACAGGGCAGAGGGATTCTTCGTCTCTCTTCATTTCATATTGTCTGAAAGTATAGAGAGAGAAGGATGAAGTTGAAGAGAGACTGGGAATCAAGCCTCCACCTCCACCTCCACCCCACCCACTTCTTTTCGATGAATGAAAGCTTCGAAAATCTAAATCATTGCTCAATCAACCTCAATGGCCTTTGCTGCTGGAGGAGTGACCAACCCTGTCATTATTCTCTTTAGACGCTTTCTCCCACCAGAGAGTTTAACGGTAATGTTAAGCATGTTCGATTTTTTGTGACTTGCAGGTCTGGCTGGATATGCTGAAGGACCGAGAGGAGTGAATACAATCAGCCTAGTGGGTCCCAGTATGATACTAGAAGGGGAAACGCTGAAGATGCTGTGCAAATTCGATGTGAACGCGAATTCGACAATTTATACAGTCAAATGGTAAGTGAAGAGTTGATATTTTTAGTTGACTAAACAAAGACACAGTTTGATATTAGAGGGAAAGTGGGTTTCAGTCTTTGGGGTTTCCTTTCTGGTGACAGTCACACCTTGTCTGTTGAAAGATTAATGCTATGTAAGTACGCATTGCAGAGTAGTGTGTGTGTGAGTAGGTGGAGAGATAGTGAATAGAGTAGACCTACCTGGACGCAAATTTAATTACCTCGTTTCTGCGTCTTTCTATTTAACTGTGCTAACCAAACTCAAACTAGCTTGACTTGTTCTTTGGTTTGTTCAACAAATAGTGCAAAGAGAAGAGAGAGAGACAGAGACACAGAGTGCAGAGAAGGTTGGTTTTTACTTCAGCAGGAGAAAAGGCACCAACGACCAACCAACCGTTTGGGAGAATAGTTAATTGAAGAATCCGTGTGCCTTCAGCAAACAATAACATTCGTCAAATTTGATTACATCTCCTCTCTCTCTCTCTCTCCTATGTTGGCTCTCTTTCTCTCTTGAGTGGATCTCCTGCAGCTTTCCGATCCTTTTCAGAGTTAAAATAATACCGGGCCAAATGAGAAATATCATCGAATCCTCCAAATTCATCATGAGTATCATCATCTTGTTAAGCATTTGTTTTATTCTCCAATTCACATTGTAACACAGAGGAGAAGGAACGAGGAGAACATTTCTGGGTATCTTGCCAAAAACATTAGACAACTTATTATTTCCTTGAACTGTTACACTTCGCACTCACTTCATACTTCTCATCATAACGATCCACGTGTTTTAATGTAGCTTAAAGAGAGTTGAGAGAGAGTCTCTCTCTCCGTACGCAATCCTTTTTACTTTTTGTGTTTTTGTCTTTTTGTCTCTGGCCATGTGAAAACGAACAACGTGTTGATGAAAATTGTCTCATTATTGCGAAATGACACTTTTTCTCTGAGCTTCTTTTGAATTCAAGGAAATCATTCTTTTTCCTTTCATTCAACTGATACTTTTTTCGCGTGTATTTATGCGTAGGAAGTAAATGTAAAGAATGTAGAGAGAGCAAAAGGCATACAGCGTAAATCGATCTGTCCTAGCTTCCCTTGTGTCATGGAACAAAAAACCAATGCTGAGATTGTTCACATGCATCATAAGAAGAAGAGTTTTGAAATCTTTTCTGTTCATGTTTTCCATCTTTTCTATAGTTGAGTTTGCTTTCTCTTTCTTTCCTTTAGTTTATTTGTACACAAGTAGGCACACACACACACACACGTTCAGAGTATCACGGTGATTCTCAATGTGCACAATGACAAGGACGAGCAACGAACTACAGGGAAAAGTTCCTTTTTACTTTAGTGTGTAGTTCCTTCCGAGGAAAGGAAACATCTCTCCTCTCCTACTCATCCTTTCTTTAGAAGGGCATCTACTTCGAGTATCTTATTTAACTGTATCACCATCATCATCATCAAGAAGATACGAAAGAGTAAGTCAACAAAGATTCTTTTCCTACACAGAAAGAATCAACCTACACACTCACTACTGCCTTTCTCAAAGCTACGCTAAGGCTCTTACTTGTGTACTACTTCAAGTTTCTTTGCTCGGAGAAAGTAAAAAGTTTTATACAAATCGGCGAATTCGAAATTAAGTTGAAGAAGCGAAATGCTGTGGGAGGTGTGTATATACGCGATTGATTAAGGTCACGCGAATCACGGAGATGATGAATTTCTGTGGAATTTACTCACAGTTATCTCCAGAATCATGAGTAGAATATCAAACAGCTTTTCTTGTAATCTCATCAACTAGGTCAGGATTCTGTGAAGATTAAGGGGAACACGATGAAGAGATAACACACAGGGAAGCTAAGAAAGAATTCATGTTTGTCTTCACCCCCCGAAATGTGCGCAATACAAATACAAGGCCAAGGGATATTAAATATCCACGAAGTCAATAAAGTTACCCAGAGTGAAAGAGTAGAGAAAAAAGTGTAGAGAAAGTTTTAATGTTGTAATTGACATCTCAAATTTTCTTGACATTAGAGCACGAAGTAAAAATGAAAAATTGAGCTCAACTTTGTTTTCCACCGTGAAGAAAAAGTTACGTATTCCTTCTCACTGTTTTACTCTGTGTCACTTGTCATTACGAAAGTTTACCTGTAGAGCTCCGTTGTTGATTCTCTCACCAACGAGGAAAGAGACTTCTTCTCAACTTGAACAAATCGATAATTTTATATACAGTCCCACTTGGTGGTCATGTTTTGTAGAAAACGAGCTTCCTGTTTTTTGTTCAATAGAAGATTTATACAAACGCCATAAGAATGTTATTTGTGTTTTAATATTTAACAAAAAGTAAACAGATATTGGGTACAGCTTTTGATGATGTTAGTATATTATTCATCATTTACGCAGCATAAAGGTGCAAGTTTTATTGATTGATTTATGTAATAAACGAATTATTTCGATGAGAATGTTAATTACTTTCCAACCAATTTCGGTTGAATGGACAGTAAATAAGACTTAAGATTGTTAAATACAAATTTTCAATTAAAAATCACGCGAGTGAGATGATTCACCGAATCTTCATCAATGAATGAAAAATATTCTGTTCTTGTCCTTGTGATATTTGTTGCACAACATGTAATGAATATTTGTATTATTATTTTTCCATCTTTTTCCAGGTACAAAGGGAAGAGAGAGATATTTCGATACCAACCGAAAGAATACCCGAAAAAGAAATCATTCCCCTTCACGGACACCCAGCTTACGATAGACGTAAGTTATTCATTTATTTCTCAACGCAACAAAAGGTGCAATTCATTCGAATTGCAGTTGAGCATGATTAAAATGGCGATGGAGAGGGAATTAAATGGTTTCATATACGCTCTCGTGGATTGTATGAGCCGTGGTGACATGATGGAACGTAATGAAGAATGAGGGAGACAATCATTTTATTAAGTCTCTTGTCGACCATCGCAGTAGGAGAATTAATGATCTCTAGTCTCTAATATAATGCAACACGTCCCATCTCATTTATGGGTCCACTAGAATTCAAACAATACACTGGGGTTGTAATTATTATTATATATATATATGAATATTTGCGTGTCAGAAGGTCGTGTATCATAAAAAATGTAGGAATGGGGGCAATTCGTAGAGCAAATACAATTACTACAAATTAAATGCGAGCGTAGGTGAAAGTATAATTCGTGTTTAGTTGAAAATGATTTTTAGGCTGTGACCTCTGCTGCGCAAGGTAATTAACCCAAAAGCATGAAACATATTCTAATGTTGAATGTGCCATTAGATAAATTGGAATCTTTGTCAGTTGGCAGTAGACACGGAGAAAATACCTTCCGAGGAAATAGGATGTTGAATAATGCATGTGTGGGTGCGTGTGTGTAGGTGTATAGAAGTAATTGTAGTGTGAAAGAGTGTCAGAGTTACTTTCAAGCAATTTTAGGTACTCAAGCGTCATTGTTGTGGGTGTAAATATAATAGGAAGGATAAGATTACAAGATAAGGAGAGAATCGCTGATGAATCTTTTTCTAATGAAATCTTGTGAATATGTTTGAACGCTCAATGCAGACTACTCAATCGGATCACGAGACACTGGTGATAAGAAATGTTCCGAGGGCTTTACGAGGAAATGTGAGCTGTGAAGTAACATGGGAACCTTCGTTTGCCACAGTAATGCAAACGAAGATGCTAGCAGTTGTTTGTAAGTGAATTAATGTACATAAAGTTAAGCGTGTTGTTCACAAGATGTTGTTATTTTGCTTAATTCTTAATCTGCGTGTAATCTTAAAGCCGCACCAGACAGTAAACCCCGACTGATAGCGAATTTAAGGCCAGTTACAAGTTCAAGCTTAACGAACCCTTCGATGACATACGGAGGAACTACATGGAGACCTGGAGATAAGCCCATTCCTGTGGGCTTCGGAGACTTTCTTATGTTTAACTGCACCTCAGGCCCTGGCTCCCCAGCCCCTGAGTTGAAATATTACATCAATGAAGATGACCTGGTAAGACATTTTATACTTGTTTCTTTTCGCTCTCTAGAGTCTAGCGTCAGTCTAGAGATGTTGACCGATAAGATTTAGCCTCAAGTTCAACTCGTACAGCTTGTGGAATTTGTTGTTGTATAACTATAATTACAGAAACTTTACAACCGAGGAATAATCCACAACAACAGTGAGATTTTGAAGACACTAAACGAAACGGAAATAGCGATGGCTGGATTGGGCCTTAAACTTGAGCCAAGTCATTTCAAGGAGAGAAAGATTCGTGTGAAATGCACAGCAAGCATCTACTCTCTCCAAGGATCTCCTCTTTACAAGGAGACTTCGGACGAATTCATAGGGGAACTTCCTCCACTGGAACGGGCCATCACAGCCTCGGGATTTGGAGCAGGAAGTGATGCCCGAAGTATTCACCTCCCCACCGCAAAACCAGGTAGAGAAATAAACGGAGAAAGTTGATATGTATGGGGAATGGGGAGTGAAAGTTGGATTTGATAAGTAGAATTTAGGAGAAGGGTGACCCTTAATAGTTCGTAGTGGAAACGTGGAAAATAGGGAAATAGATGCATTCGTGGAATATGTTTGGCTGCGTGCATATTCAAACTTTCAAAAAGCTTCTTCTGTGTGGAAAAAGGACTGAGGAGAGGAGACACACACACACTTTATTTCATTGTGATTAGTTTTGCATACAAAAAGCCATATTTAAAAGAGGGAGAGAGGGAATCGATTCTTGGCTCAATTTCTCTAAAAGAGCTCAACTTGGCTTTGTTGCTTTGGCCTGGTTAACTTTACTTAAGTGATCCCATAATGTCTTATTTTATTCCACTACTTTTCTCCCTCTCCAGTCCGCCTCCCTAACTTGGCTCTATCATAAATTTTAATAGGAAATTTCGTTTGGGCCACTACAACAACGGTGGTGATGGCATTCCTTGGAAGTTGGACTCGGTGGTGCTACTACTTCGACTAGAACTACTACAACTGCTAGAACTACTTCGTCTACTACACAAGACTTCCTCCAGCAAGCAGCTTCACTAACTACCAAAGTAACTAAACTACGAGAGGAATTGAGACGAACTCAAACTCATTCCGTAAAGACTTTTCTACTTTCTGTGTTATTATTGTGAAAAGTAGCGAATGAAGAGTTTACTACATGTTTCCCATGGATGAATGCGCGTTTGTGGTAGACTTATCGTTGGTGAGGAGAATATAAGTGAAAATACACTTTGCTTCACTCGATCTCTCTCCTGTTATAATAAGAATCTTCACTCGCTCCATCGAGAAAAGTGTTGCACCAGATTACATTTGACTTTTACTTTTTCCTGTGTGTGAACAAAAATTCAAGATTTGGGGTTAAAATTGGATCTCTATTTATAATTCATCCGTTTTTTCATTGAAAATTTCGATTTCAACGTAGTTCTCTACTTTTTCCACGAATTACTCGATATCTTAAAATCCTTTCCTTGCCTGTTTGTTTTTAACGCAAATTCTAAATGTTCAACAATGATTTGTAATAATGCGTTTCTCTGAAATTTATTATACTGGGGTTCACAGCAATGCTGGCTCTGAAGAAAATGCTCACAAGTAGATATTAAGATGTTGTGGTAAAACAGCAACCACTTCTAGATTTAAGATGTAATTAAAATCGGCAATGTCTCACACACATAATGATTAATGCAGGTGCAGCAACGATGATCGTACCATGAGAACACGCTATATATAAAATATAAAGCTACCTTGACTTCTCACAAGCACACACACATATAAAATATACATAGACTATATATATATATATACTACCAAATTAATCTTATATATGTGTGTGTTTAAATTGTGTAACCCTCAGCAGTGTAAGTTGTGAAAGAACATGAAAGAAAAGTGTTTAAAGGATAATCCTCAGAAGAGTTATATGAATTCGTTGAAAATGAAGTCGTGCGTGTGTGTGTAATTTAACTCCAGCTTCCCACAAGCCGGCGTGTGTGCGTAGAAAAAGAACACAGATTCGACACACAAGGAGGACACTTCTGTTGATGGTGAAAGAAAGCAAGGAGAAAATTCATCTTGTGCGTGTGTTTGTGGAAAAGTGTTTAAATTTTAAAGCAAGTGACTACTTGAATGGGTCGTTGTCGCTCCGGGACCATTTCGATTCATTGCGTTAAAAGTTTTAAAAAGGTCCCTTGACTAAGTAAGTACTGTGCAAGTCACTTTCTCATTTTCTTTGAACAATGGAACAATGTGTGTGTGTGTGTGTGCAATTTTTATTGAGATTGTGACAGAAGATGAACGACATGACTATTAAGTGTACTAGCTTTGCATAAAAGTCCGTTTTAATTGCTTCCGATTGTTCTTCGTCTATCTTGTGAGTAAACCAAGTAATAGTACGTAAGTAAAAGTATATTAAAGTATATAGGCAGACTAAAAGGCAAAAAACTTTTTCTACTAAAATTGCAAAGCTGTAGAGATTATGAGCTTCCTTCACCAAAAGAGAAAGAAGGAGACAGTGAAGTAATGACTCAGAGTATGTTACTTTCTCAAGAACTAAGAATGTATACATGCATACAGAGTCTCGAGTCTCGAGTCTACACTGCCTCTAGCACTTCATCAAAAGTTACAAAGTTAATCAGTTCCATCGTTGTTCTCATTGTTCGAATATTCTTTACACAGGTGATGGCAGTCTTTTGACTTTTGTGCCGGCCGCAAAGAAAGATTCATTATACTATCATTAAGGATCTCTGAAAAAATTCATTATTCATTATTAACCGTACCTCTCTGTCTAGCAATTATTGCCATTCATGTTCCGATCTAATGTAAATGTTTTATTCTCCGGTTTCCTCTGTATTAAGAAAGTTTAGTAATGTTAAAAATGTGTGATAGAATAATGCAATCATCAATATAAGTGTGTATATTTATGTAGCTACTATTTACATAACGTGTCAATTTTAAGCTTGTAAATTAAAACTATCTATTCAGAATGTTAGGGGTAATAAAAGAGTCAATTGCAGTTGCAGGTGTGCAAGCAAGTCTTATGTAAAACAAACTTGTAATATGTAATACCGTAACATTTGCATAGGAGGTAGTTCGTATGAATTTATTGTAAGTAGCTTAAATGCACTATTATCTTTGGTGCAGTAGAATTCGTCACGTCTATGAGATATTTTAATAGCACTTCTCTATGTATTGCTTCATTTGTGATATGACCTTTCTGTGTCATGAATAAAATTGTACATATTTGTTCGTTCATATTCACACTGCGATACTCACTGCAACGAATTAATAATTCAATTATTGTCTATTCCCTATTCACCATCAGAAACTACGACACTAGCATTGGTATTTAATGCTATCTTGTTTACTTCCCAATGTCGCATTATTTTTCAGAATCAATACAAAGGTAAGTTGTAAGTATTCTCATTCTCTCACATTTCTTTGACCTGGTCCTTCTGGACTTATTCAAGTACATCGTGAAACGCTAATATAATTCATCAAAGACAACAATGAAAGAAGAGAAGCATCCTGCTCAATTGAATCTACTAGAGAGACGACTATAGTAAAATCATTCAAGTTGGAAATTAACAAATGGTAATCCAAAAGCTGAGGTAATAGACACCTTTACTTTACTACTAGGAAACACTTGGCACTGGCAATGCTGTTCTGGTGTAACTTTCAAAAGCACAAGATTTAACAGACAGTCACACAAGAGAGTAGAGAAGAATGAGAGATGGATGAGTTTAATTTGATATCAATTCTGTGAAAAGATTAAGTCTGTCTCTCTGTGAAAGTTGATCTTCTTCTTGAATGAAGACAATTCGTGTCACTCTCTGACTTTTCATTTCTAAAACAAATCCAAACTTTCTGTTGTGCCTCGTTCATTTCTCCAGCCTCAGCATCTGTTACACCTCAACTTCTACTTTTCCTTTTATCTTTTGCATTCTTAGCTTCTTTCTTCTCAGTACAGTCCCATCTCATCATCATCCCTCCAGTTCTCTGCAGTTGATGTGAAGAAACAAAACAAAATGTATTAAGCCATCTTGATACTAGAAACACTGGACACACTCCCGTGAGCCTCCTGACGTCTTCATATTTTATTAATGATATTTAATGATATGATACACATCCATCTATTTCAGTTTGGACTTGGAGAGGAGAAAAAACTTTTCAATCAGTGTTATGGATTTTAGACTGGATAAAAAAGTAAATTCGAAAACTTTGTTCGCTTCCATTCACTTTGGACTTGGAGGAGGAGGAAGCAGTGGAGTAATAATGTCTTTATGATCTGAGTTTCATTCATAGCATCGCATCATCCGACGGTCTTTGAGATGAAGAGAGGCAGCGAAAGAGTCGCTGGGTCCTCCCGTTTAAAAGAGAGAAAGTTTGCGAGAGAGCATTACTTGATTTTTATTATTTATGGACTAATTCAGGCAGCCACTCTTCCTGCCCTCCACTTCTCTAGTCTTCCTTATGACATTGTTCCACATTATGGCTTGTTGAACTATACTCTTGAACTCAAATAAAATCATAGGCCGGAGTGCACTATCATCTCTCTCTCCTTTCACTTTCATTCCTCTGATGGTAAGAGCAATCTATGGTGATGGGGAACTGCGTGAACAACTTGAGAGGAGTCACAGCAGCAGTAGGAAACCGTTTTATATTACCCCTTAACAAAATCTGGATAAGTGAGACATCATCTCATACTCGGATCTCTGTGCCCAATCTTCTTCGTCTCCTTTCACCAACCTTCTTTCGATCTCCTTACACATAAGAACTCTCATATAGGAAGTATATTATAGGAAGGGAGTGTGTGGAGGGAGATGAAGGGTGACCATCCAACTCCTGGGGAAGATCTCGTGTGGGTCAAAACGGCCACTAAACTTTGCAATCACTATCCTTTGATTTATTGTGGCTTTCTTTACACTCTCTCTAACTCACGTTACTCGGAGGTACTTAGACACGCTCTATTTTACTTGTCTCTTCTATCATCCCAAATGTTTTGGAGGTATTTAGTTTAAGTATAGGGACTCAATTCAGCATTACAAAATTTAATGTACGTTGTAATCCTCGAGAGTTAAATAATAAAAATATGTAATGTATTTTTCAAACTGGTGAGTGAAAGTTTTATTTTTTGAGTTTAAAATACCATCAAATCTTCCGAGAGAGAGATTTCCGTTTCCCAAAAGAGCCGGAAAGGTTTGTCTTCGTGGATGGAAGAAGGGATTTGACTTTTTGTACATTCCACGAGTTTTGTACTTGTACATTCATGAAGAAGCTTAGGTTGGAAAACGAGGACCAATTGAGAATTACTGGGAGAGAAGGAAGAAGTGTAGGGAAAAGACGTTCATCTTCGTCTAAAGTGATGGCTCCTTGCATCGGAATTCGAGTCGCGTAGACCAAAAACTAAAGGTTGGTTCTTCCTTCCTCTCACGGACTTGTCTTTGATTGTCAAATGGACTAAAAGAAAGACTCACAATTTTTATGAGGCTACACAAAACTACTTTTCTTTCCTACCTACTGCTACTGCTGCTTCGCTACACAAACTTTCTTCTCTCTCTCTCTCTCTCTCTTCACTCGAAAGTCAAAACTGGAGCACACCCAACCAACAAGATGAAGTGTCATCAACGCGATGTCCAAGTCTTCCAAACTGTCTTCAAGTCATCAAAACAACACCAAGAGCTCGTGTATCTCACCACTTCTAGAAACAAGAATTCGTTGCATGACCAACATCACTAAAGTTTCCCATGTTGTTTTAGAGAAATAGTGAAAAACAGGACATGACACATTTTTGTGCTACAAAACTTTTGTGATTTGACCTTTAGACTCTCTCCTGACTGACCACAGAATAACAAGTTATAAAATCTTAAACGCTCTGCCCATCACATCATCATCATTTGGGGAAGACTGAAGAGTTTATGTGTGTGTGTGTGTAGTGAAAGAAGGCCGGAAGTGGTGAAACAGTCGAAGGGAGGCATATTGGTGTTGTGTGCACAGACGTATTTTTGGTGAGTGAGGGAAAGGGATGAAGGAATGGTGGAGGAGAGAAGTGCTAAAGAATGGATGGGAAGGGAATTGTGTCATGGGACGCAACATCATCGTGTGTTTTGCTCTCAATGCGAAACCTTCGGTGGACCATTTACCCACCCTGTGGAGACAGAGAAATGATGAAATATTGTGATATTATGAAGAGTTAGAAAACGGCAGTATTTTCCTATTGAGGATGACACTGGACAAAAAAGGCTCACACACTCCTTTCCTTCCGGAACAGAGAAAAAAGTCTAAGGATTTTATGTGGCAATGAATTTCGCTATAAATGTACTTGGAGAGTGCAAATGGCCTTCTTCACTCGAACAAGGTGTTAGTGTAGAGATAGTAAGTAGTCACTCCTTGCTTTCACACTAAACCTTATGTACTTTCCACACACACCTTCCTTCTCTCATTCCACTTCTTTCTTTCTTCTTTCTCTCTCCCCATCCAATTTTCTTCGTTCTCTCTCTCTATTTTATTGAGATTATCTTTCTCATGTTTCGTCTAAGGACGAGAAAGTGTTAAACAATAAAAGATACAAAAGACATTTTGCATTTTAAACGCGTGTTTAACAGAAAGTTCATTCCAATTTTACGAGTAGAAATGAATGTCGCAAAGAACTGCGAAAAACACACAGGAAAGAATATACAGAGAGAAGACATACTGATCAGAAATGACTTTGGTTCTTTCCACACACACATCAGGCGAAATCTTATATACACTTGAAAACTTTTATTTGCAAAGACGAGTGTTTTCTTTTATTTTGCTAGACTTCAGTTCTCAACCTATTTCAGGGGAAGTAGAAGTAGTAAACCGAAGATGGTCGGATTTTTGCCAGACCTTTACTAAGTACAAGTAAAATGAATAGAAGAAGAAGTTTCAGGAGTTGAAACTAGATATCTACATAGTTTTCCCTATCTTCATCTTGTTTAACATTACGTCAGATAATCTTTCAGGTCATTTATGCGGTCTGTGGTTAAGCCATATGCATGCTGCACTTCCAATAAAAATCACCTATAATATGGCTTTTCAGCGAGCAACTATTTACAACTTTCCATTACGATTCGTATCAAGGTGCCCCAAAATTATATTCCTCGAATTCCCACAAAACGGATTACACGTCGATTCCTTTGCTTCCCTTTTGAAACACGTAAGTCGAATTAAAAGGATTGATTTTAATGATCAAAATCCCTGAATGCACTTCTGTCAAAGAAGCCCCATAAAAGAAAGTACCAAACAAAACCGAAACCGCAAAGAATAAAAGAAGCCTTCTAAAACCGCGAGCAGGAGCAGTGGGAGTGTTGGATTGAGTCTCTGCGACTCTGAGCAACTGAAAACTGATCTGAAATAAAGTCCATCATCATCATCATAGTCTTCGGATCAATTGAAAGTCCTTGATGATACCGTTTTGATGCAGCCTTGTTGCGTACTCTTCTATAATAATAAAATGCTTCTATACTTTTATATTGCGTTGCGATTTGTCTAGCACATGACAGAAAACGAGATTATATATGATATGGCATCACAAGTATTATTTTCCAAACGGGAAGCCATGAATTTGAGGAGCAAAGACAGAGGTTACGATCTAAAGGTTACAATGACATTTTGTGTACCAGTGTTGTTCTACATCTCTCGTGGTGTACAACATGACACAGCTAAATTCGAAAGGGACTTTACTCGCGTCTCTACTATACGTAGGACGTAGGACTGTGCTGTGTGTGTGTGTGCGGTTAGATGTAGTGAAAGTTAATACGATGGGCTGATGATGGTGTGATAAAAATGATGTGTGTAACTGAGCGAGTATAACTGTTAAATAATGTACAAGGGAAGTTCATTCGGAATTCATTGGAAGCTTATATATGAACTGTATATACACAGTCTTTGCTGACTAGTAAAAGTGTGATGTGTATAAAAGTATATAATATGTGAGAAGGCTTTTGTGAGTGTCTATATTCACACATACACACCGAGAGAAAGCACTCTTCCCTTTATACCAACACGCCAAACCTCACTCCCAACCATTATCCCGTGTGCAGTCGTCAACCAAAAAATCTAAATTCTGTCTGCTCGCTTGATATGCAAAGAATTTTCCTGTTCATGTCTCACTTCACCTTGTTTGACTACATCGCACACGGCAATGAAACACAATGACGATGTAGTTTAGGGATTAAAGAGGCATTTCATCCTTTCGGAAGGACAGTTCCAAGACAAAGTGCATTAAAACGGGACATTTACTTCGGGAGTTTTGAGAGCAACGACGTTGCATCGTATTTCGTATACACAGTCAGGCTTAAAGTGTGTGTTTTCCCATGGAGTAATAATAAATAAACACGAGAAGGCAATCGACATGCAAGCGAATGACGAAATGTAGAATTGGAGTAAGTGTAACTTGTAACCACTTACCTAATGGAGCAGAGAGTCAAGACTGGTATGGGTGAGATGGGCAAAACTCGTTTATTGCATCGTGGAGAGTGGGAATTCGTAGAATTTTGTTTTTCAAAATGGAGAAAGTTTAGGCTACGATGCACAAAATAGTAATTGCGAATCTGAAGAAACTTGTCGTCCTATATATGCCTCCATATCTCCACAGAAAGAAGAGATTAGCAGAGACATTGAAGGCGTTGAAATTGGAAGGAAAGTGTGTCTTCTTCTTCTTCTACGTAAGGTTCCACTCTACATAGGCTCGACACTTTCTTGCGTGAAGTGGCACAAGGAGAAAGAGAGAGAGAGAACCGGATGCAGTTTTTCTTTTTCATTCTTTGAAGATTATTATTATTACATTGGAGAGGAGAAGGAGGACACGAGATGACAAAAAAGCTGTTTATCTCGTAAATAGGTTTTTGAGAGAAAGGACGCTGGCGAAGAGAGAATTACACGGAGTGAAGTGGGAAGACGAGAGTACAATCGGATCCATCTGCATTTTCCTTTCCACTTTGCATAATAATGCGGACTCCCGAATAATATGAGCAAGGTTGTCTTGTTTGAGGCTGATAGGGCTCAGAATGAAGTGCAAACAATTTATTTGGGTGATGGTCCGCGAGCAATGCTACACTAGTCTCGATCCCTCCGTCGTTCGAGCCTTCCTCCGTTCGTGATTCATGGCAAGTCTCTCCGGAGTCCTGGAGAAGAAACAAAGTCACCTTCGTAGTCCCTGGAGAAAGCCTCATTCCAATTTTTCCTACCCACTTTCTCTCTTAAGCAAACTGGAACTCACTGGACTCTCCTTACACCTTCTCTCCTCTCTCTCTCTCTCTCCACCACATCTTTATTCCCGTCATCCACTTTGCATTCTAAGTGAACTTTATGAGCAAGTCTCTTTCTCCGATTCACTTTACCCTCAAGCATTCCAAACGGCCTTTAACGTCTCCTTTGCAGCGTAGTCAGAACATTTCTCTTAAAAACAATCAGCACTGCAGACGAACAGGGTTCGCAGAAAGTGAGACACACACGCATTTCTACTCTTCTCGAGACAAAGAGAGAGAGAGAGAGAGAGTCGGTGTATCAAACATTAAACTATGGTTCGAGATACAAGCACCCACCACACACATACTTTTAAGCCTTTAAGGGTTGCTGGTGCTGCAAGACTCGTCTAAATAAATTAGAGTAATGATGAAGAGACCAATTAAGCAATTAGTTAAACGATAATTTACCACATCAGGAGAAAGTAAGGAAAGAGGAGAGGCGGAGAGGTGATTCAGAGATTCAGACTGAGAGACGGTAGAGTCTCGTGAGCGAGGAGGCTACGGTGCCATCCATTTAATTTGCATTTCGTAGCATGAAAGTATGAGTGGAGCAGGACGGGTGGTAGAGATTTTTATTTGATAACTCAACCAGAGAAAGACGAAAACGACATCTTCTTTTGCTCCAGGACTCGCTAAACATTGAAACTTTTAACTTTTGTCATTTCACACGCGGTTAGGAATTTGCAAGAGTCATAATTCGATGTTTTTCTCAAACTCGCATGACATTACACGTGCAATGTCGGTGGAGTAAAGTTCTGCTCGAATGTGCGGGGCCTTTTGCAGTCATTTACTTAATGGATATAGCTGTTCTACATTTTCCGTGTTATTAAAAGCAACGTTGCTTTCTCCTTTAGAGGTTCTTTTAATGTTTCTCCGTGGTTTACACTACTTTGCGATGGATTTGAGTCATAAGGTTTCTCTCTCCCGTCTAAATAAGGGATGCTAGCCACACTCGACTCGTCGGGCTCACAGACTTGGTGCAGAAGAAGTGGTTCGTTTGAGTGTGAGTTCTTGAAATCCATTCGTTTATTAGGATGAGGATTAAAAGATTTGTTAAGGAAAGAAGAGAGGGAGGGATGTAAATCTTGTTGAGAAGAGAGAGAGAGACAGGATCGGTATCTAGATTTCGGGCAGAGAAAGTGGAGAGCACATAAGAGTGAAGAGAATGTGTCCATTTCCGGTTAGAGTACAAGAAGGAGTAAAAGTGTACAAGACGAAAGGGAAGATAGGAAGGAGCGATGTGGAGAGCAGTTTGTACGGAGTACGGGGAAATTCGCGGAGAAAGACGAGGCTGCTTGGCCGGTGGTGGATGGCTGGAGAAAGCAGAATTTGGTATGCGAGACGTGATTCTGTACTGATTCCTCTTTTTCCTTCCTCTCAATTTTGTGATTGCAGTTCGGGTGAATTGGTTGTTGAGGGAGAAGAGGAGGAAAGGGGATTTACGGGATTTGGACTTGTCGAATCAGTTTCAAATTGGTTCATGATGTTTGAATGGATTTTATTACTCTTTTTGAAATATCAAAATGAACAGAGGTAACTGGAAGAGGAACTTGTAGAAGGTTGGAACATGCTGTTGAAATACATTTGCAATTTTACTAAGGGCAGTTGTATTGATTGACAGTTGAGAGAATGCTGCAATGAATGGAAGTGTCAAAAGTGCAAGGATGTGATGATGAATTGATGAAGACATTTTACAGCAATTACTACTCTGTCCCACTTGCAGCTTAAGGCTTAAGGGGTTCGTAAGGAAGATTCTTGTAGATCGATTGAAGGTTACCCTGTGGTTGTGGTGTGGTGGTAGAAACTTTTTACTTCATTTGGTGTGAATAATAGTTAATTAGAACGCAATATGATTTGCTACATTGCGTACACAATTCTATTTGAAGTATTCAGAATTTAGGAGGAATCGTCCGGTGTTGCAGCTGGAAGTTGATGTTGTTGTTACCTACTAACTCCTCGTTTCTCATGAACTGAGAATACGCAACTACGCCAAGCAAGTTAAGCGAAGAAAAATCATAGATGTTTCCGAAAAACGTAGTACTGTTAGATGAGTGTTTCTAATGGGGCGCTGAGGGACTATTTCTATTCATTTCAGGACATCTTGGAATGGCCATGGATGATTGTGAAAAAAATCCTCGCTTTCTGCAAGCTCTGCCCAACTTTCCTTCGATCTTGTCGTTGATTACACTACCTTGAATTTCTGAATGTAAAAATTGTGTACTTTGAAACGAACTAAAGAAAACTCAAGAATCCTAAAGCGATTGTTCAAAATCAACTGTACATAGTACGCATAAAATCAGTTTAAACATATTTATTTTGAATTTCGCCATTGTACCCTACGAAACGGTCTTCATTCAGCCAATATACGGAAGGGCTGTTCAAAAATGTTTACTTCATTTACGAAAAAAATCTATTCGTTGTTTCGTTGTTAGCTTATTAGAAAACTTCTTATGAAACTCAATTTCATACTTGAATTAGCTTGATTATCTGGAGAAACGAGAAGATATGAAGTAGGAACACTTGTGATTGCAATTGATTGTGAAGACGTAGCTGAAATACGCAGAAATACATTAAAGTAAAGTTGAAGGAAGAAGGTTGGTGTGTTGCTGAGGACGAAGAACGAGAATGAGATATGAAGCGACTTTAATTAATTCACGGGTTGATTTGTCGCCAGGTGTTGACTCATCTCCCCTATAAGCCACCCTAAAAGTTAGAAAGAGTAGGAAGAAGAGTTAATGGAACAATTGGAGGAAATCCAATGCTCAAGTCTAACTTACTTTCCTGGAAACATATTGAAAATTGAACTGGAGTGGCAAAAGTTAGGGAAGAAAGTAACTAGAAAACTTAGTTTGTTGAATAGACACGTCATCTTCCAGCGATTGAGAAGACAAAAAGGGATTTTTGAAAATAAAGTTTCGCATCTCTGTGTTCTAAAAGAGAGACTTCAAAAGTATCTCGAAATAGAAAAGGCATTGAGCTGTAATACTACAGACACACAAAGATGAACTAGCTCTCTTTCTCTCTAGGTTTGCGATGTCACCCTTGATTGTTTACAGATCTCCTGATATATTACACGAACGAAAGAGACGGAGAATGAGATGTTGAGAATAGAAGAAGACGGAAAGATATTGTGTGTGGGGATGATCGAATGATTGACTTTGAGAAATGGTAAAACACCTGCGGTTTTCCAGCATCAGCACTTGGCTATGTAATCACATCTTTAAAATGACACTTTTTCCAACTTTCTAGCGAAGGGCACTCGATTAAAGTGTTTGCCAAGTATTAAACTCCGTGACTTGGTGGGGCGGAGGCCTAACTAGAGAGGAAAGAGTGTATTACGTGGCTCAAATTGTCACCCATTTAGACAAAAGGAAAGCCCGAAGGGTTTGCCTATTTGGACTTTCCGAACTTGAAAGTCTTTCTCTCTCTCTCTCTGCACAAGGTGCGGAAGATGAAGAAATGCGTGAGTGGGAACTCCATTTGGCTAGTGAATGCATTCTTGGTGCTCGCAAGTTGAACGAAAGGAACATATCCACATCCACCTTCCTTTCTTACTTTCTCCACAAAAGTCATCACAAGAAGGAAGTGGAAACCCATTGAGAGAGCCTTCCATTCTGCCTCTGTCATCTAAAACCTGATGATTCTTCTTTTAAAAATCACTGATTTTACAAAAACTGATGATCCCATCAAACTGCAGGAGGAAGCGAGAGTCCAGTCATCCTTCCAGCTCAAAGACAAACACACCCTGAGAGCTCCATTTAAATGATGAGGTTTTTTATTCGCCAGGAAGACGAATCTTCCTTCCTTGCAGCATCATCGCCAATGCAAACTTTGAGCTAAATCAAAAATTCACATTCATTTTGAAGACTGAATCTGCTTACTGTTTCATCGTATTAGCATTGTGTTCAAACACACTGCGTTCTAGTGCTACGCGCGTTCTGTGAGAGCACTCAAAAAGGATGGATGTAATTAAGAAAAAGAAATTAAATGAGAAACAGATAAGAAAACAATCTGAAGAGGAAGAAAAAGAGAAACCTTATTAAAAGAGAGTGTACATGGGAAAGTGGAATGCTTCACAAATACATCGGGCAAAGAGAGAGAGAGAGAGAGAGAAAGCAGAGGAAGCAATTAAAATTTCATTTCCGTTGCTTTTCTCTTTACATGGTGATGATAGGGATGGTAGTCCCTTGTGGGCCCATCTTGTTGTATTCCCGCATCTTCTAATGTAGAAGAACAGTAGGAGCCTCACACTGAGGCAGCAGAAGTGATACAATCATTCCATGTTCCTCCCAAAGAATGAGGGAGATAATTAAAGCATCATGAATTAGTGACAAATATGTCTGTTCGGAAACAAGAGAGAGAGAGAACACATAAAATCATCATTTCTCATTTCCAGGTATGCGTTGCATTATTCAAGTCACTTTTGACTACGAATAATCATTTCTACGTTCAGCCACGTGTTCAAAGGCGAAAATAGAGAGACACATTTTAATCATTCATGAAACTCTGCTTTAATCACTTCTTGATAACATTATGTGATGGGGGAACACAAAAGGTGAACTCACCAAGTTTGCAGCAGCTTTTGCGGAGGCTACTGCTGCGTGGGGGGAGAGATGAACTGACTTGACTGCTGACAAGACGAATTTATATCCGATGGGTGAAACAAAGCGGAAGCTAAACTGTTATGGAATAATGGAGTAGTACAACGTGTGCAGTGTTACGTTTTGTTTTTCATGCTTCAGCGAGATTTCAGATTGATTTGGATATTTTTATTCGGATGCGAGGGGTTTGATAAACTACATAATATACAGTTTTGTATTTAGCGTGTTAACTCCAATCTCACGTTTGCTGTAAAACACCCACAAAACACACATAGACTTATATAAAACAAAAACACCCGAGTTTCTCACAACATCGTTAGTGTTATCATCACGTTATTGCTTGAATGACTCTCAGAAATTGTGATCTCTTGTGTTTAAAAACGTCGTTATAGCAATTAGTATCTTAATAATGGCAGATGGACAAACGCATCCATGTCCTCAACTATTCGAGAAAGAAACGCGAAAGAATTTGTAGCTACAATGAAGATACGCTTGGGCCTGCTGGTTTGGATTTGATTAGAATTCAGATGCCTCCAGCAATCAGACCGCATCAGTCAACCCCAGAGGATGGTTGATGGAAGCGTTTTGCAAATAAGTGTGGTGCTGCTGGGGGAAAGGTCCGGAGGATGGGAGAGCGCTGATAAAGAAGAAACGGGAATTAGACCGATGGAATCCCGACAAATCGAATCCAATCATTAAATGCATTAATGAAAGTAAACTGGCTGGACTCAAGCAAGCGATCAAACTCAATCGAGGGATTCTCTACAGGTAAGTAATTTTTAGTTTTAATCCTAGACGTATATTCTACTCATGCATCCCTTAGATCAGTAGTTCTCTATGTAAACTTCCACACATCTTTGATTGCCCCACAGTCTTTAGTCTTGTAAAATAGCTTGCCATACATTATTTTCGTAGCCATGTCCGCATTCCTCTTGCTGTGACATGAGCGATGTCTCAAGCAATAAATTTCGACTGTGGTCGTGTCATCTAGAATACACATTTTTTCATAATGAGGTTTGCAACAGGGAGTGCGATGATCAGCGTCAGATGGGCAATCCAACCCATCAAAAGTAATAGCGACAGTCTCATTGATTTTGCAATCGTAAATTCGTTCAGGTTCGCAAGTGAAGTTCGCGTTAAGATTGTTTAATTCCTTTCCACAATATTGCTGAGTGTCAGGGTCCGATTCTGAGAATGGATAATTCGGCCATAGCAAATTCTTAGGACACAAACAATCCGCAGTACAGCGTGCAGGTCCCCACCAAACGTGAATAGCCAAAAATGTTGTCAGGAGGAGGCACACAAAATTCATAGTCAGGGCTTGATTGTTGCTTCGTAGCCTGAATTCTGAAATAGAAAGGGAATAGTAAAGTCAGTACTCTTAATTGTCAATCTACATTAGAATAATGTGGGTCACGCTTTTCTTCCTGGCCTTTGGAATTGGAACCAAGATGAGCTATGATACGTATGTATTTAACATGATGACTCCAATTCTATTCGCATTCCGAAGCAAAGAGATTAACACCAGAGACTTGCCATATCCTTCCTTGACTGTGGTTCCTTATGCATGTTTTAAGCAGACGTCTATTGCTGATGCTTTTCAGTAAGTTGAATAATGATTAACGTGTATGTAGAGTGTCAAGGGTGACAAATTAAGAATTGTTGTTAATTGTAATAACGCAGAAAATTCCGTAAAACCAAAGGTAAAACTAAAACAAGCGTAGCTAGACTTCTTTACTTCATGCAACATACGTGTCAGCCAAAAACAAGTGCAAGCGCTCGGCACGGGTTGAACTACTGGAGTGACTTAAGTAATGTATTCTTGGGCAATCTTTTGAAAGGAGAAAAACTTCAAGATTATTCTCCACACAATTTGGAGATTGTTTCTTTCATGAAACAGGTTTGTTTGAAAACGTCCTTAGAAAATTAAACTAGCAGAAGTTTACTGTTGCCATTTAAACAATGTGCGTTTCTTCTCTAATTGAACTTGCAGGCTTCTCCTAATTGCTCGGAATGGCTAAGTTATTGCTCATTTAATATGCAAGCCAGTGATGACTGTTCATCATTTGTCTCCACCTACGAGACAACTGGAGGAGGCTGCGCTTTCAACAGGATGCCTGACTTTGATTTGTACAAGGGGTATGTAAATTCTCAATTTCTTAAGACTTACAATAATGATTCCTGCTTTGATTTGTCAGTCCACCTTCTATGAAATCTTTGTGGTCAAGAGATGAGTTTGAGAAAAAGGCTGCAGGAAGAAGCTGGAGCAACTGGACTCTGGGTCGCCACCTCCAAAGTATTCACGAAGAATCAAGAAATGGCAGTTTTCAGCATGGACCACTGCAACAATTTAAAGAGGGTTCACCCTGGGGATTGTCGTTTGTTCTAACAATGAACGATACAGCATTCAATTGTCCTCAGTTCGACAGCTCAGGGGCAAGAGTATGTTTTGTTCTTTCAATTCATAATGAGTCGTAATTTGTAGTTTTACTAATCAAATATAATTTTTTAAATTGTATTTGTATTATCAGATTACTATAACTGTCCCCGGGATTGACGTCGATGTTGATAGGAACAACATAGTGGCTCCTCCCAATCATGATGTCACAATT
>JAQGAD010001279.1:0-21306 GCA_034696625.1 Isotomurus palustris | reverse complement strand
CCACCATCGGTACTTCATGCTGTGTTAACTTATCATTCACACGTATGAATTATGGAGGGTAATTATATGGAGAGTATGTTGATGATTTTTATTATAATAAGGATATGGGCATATTGCACCCAAGACGTTGTGGGGGAAAATGTAAGTAAAATAGGGTTATTAAAATGTGCTGCTTGTACTAATCACATGTGTCCTTTTCCAGCGTCACTATTTTCTATGCAATTGTGGGGATTCCATTGATGGTCATCTGTTGGTCTCACATTGGTGACTTCATGGCGAATTCATTTAGAGTTATTTACTGGAAGGTACTTACTACTTGACCTGAACCGATGAACGTGGAAGTAAAGAATGATAATCTCTGACAGTACGGCGTCGTTTGTACTTATAGGTGTGTTGTTATATATGCACGAGAAGACCTAAGCATCGACCAAGAGGTCATTTAAGACGGGGGCGAAGCGTTAGGGGTCCTCCACCCAGAGGGTACGTTTCCATTTTGTGCTACACAACGAGCATTTCTTGTGACTGGTTGTCGTTGGGCGTTGTAGAAGCGTAAAGGCAAAAAGGTCCATCAGACGGTCCGCCAGGACTTCCCAGCGTTCAGCAGATTCTGCCATATCAGATTCAGTCGTCTCTACGATATCTGATCCTGGAGTGTAAATTACATTTAACCTCAATGAGAATATTAGATAAGGCAGTGGGAGTGGTTTAAAAGTAATTTTGAAATACAGAGGCTTCAGTGGAGGGCACAGGGGGAGTGCCTACACACCCACAACTCTTCCAAAGACAACTCAACCCAAGTCAATTCACAGCCACACTCATGCAACCGGTCCACGGCCATCTGTCAATTCTGTGAGTTATTATTTATATCGCAAGTATGCAGTAGGTATACAGTGTTCTTGTGCCGCTTGTTTGATGTACATGAAAATAATATGTAAACCCACAGAGAACTTCAAGGTCAGCAGAACCCGATTTGCGATCAAATCTTCCTATTTTGTACAACAAGTATGCTGAGGATTTAGTTAACATTTCCACAATTAGAGAAGTGGAACATGACACGGAGGAACCGAAGCCTCGCCACTCTACACGAGCATCTAGAAACCGATCTGTGCCTCCAGAAATCGTGAGTCTCTTTGACCTTATCTGCAGACTGGATAAGAATTAAGCCCATTTACATGACATGAAAGCATTGTGATTGTAACTTGCAGGTGAACAAGCACAGGCAAGAAGAAGTGGTCGACTATTGGGACGAAGATTTCGACGAATACGACGGAAGTGAGTATGAAGAAGAGGACCATTCAAATCGTCCTGTTCCCATTTGGTTGTGTTCAAGCTTAGTCATCAGCTACATCATCGGAGGAGCCTTCCTCTTTTCCAGTTGGGAGTCTTGGAACTTCTTAGACTCCGCCTATTTCTGCTTCATCACGCTAACCACAATTGGGTCAGTTTCTATTCAGAGAAAAGCCTATGCCGTTCTTGTACTTCCGCTTTTTATTTTGAGATCATTTTTATTCCAGGTTTGGCGATTTCGTTCCCACCCAGGAATCAGAAGTATGACACTTAAACAAGTTCACTTCAAATCTGATTTAATTATTCAGAATATTACAAAGTGGTTCTTTTGTTTCAGGTCAGTATTGCTCTGTGTTCACTCTACCTCCTCTTTGGAATCGCTCTGCTTGCCATGAGTTTCAACTTGGTACAAGAACAAGTCATCAACTCCGTGAAAGAATTGGCCATGACGCTCGGAATAATCGACGAGGAAGAACAATAATAACCTTAATTCTTCCTCGCATAATTTCCTCCTTCATGGACAATCGATTCTTCGTAGAAAGGCATTTGCACTTGATGCCATTTAATTTAAAATTTTGTATTTAAAATCGTAGGGGACAGAATGGAAATAATAATAAATTACGTATGGTTCCAAGTTCCAATGGAATGAAGTGAGAAATGAGAACCCTAAACGGCAAACGGTGACTAAATGACGAGGGTGCCATTCCACCTGGAAATATTTGTATGGACTCATTCGAAAATTACTTTAGCCACATTTTCATCAGAGTTACGCATCTGCTAATCACACAAGTGTTCTTTTCGCTAAGTACATCGAATGAACCCTCTTTCCATCATTTATATCCATTCCCTACCAGGCTTGCTGTGAGTGTCAAGTCAACATTACCACATCCTCGTTATCGTTATTCCAGATTCCATAATGTCCTTTTGGCCATAGTCTCTACGAGTACCGCACAGATCTCCTGCCTGTAGAGATGCATTATGAAACTGTATTCTTATGATTAGAGGTGGGGCTATGTATTTATTTATTTCTATACCTTTCTGCTACAAAGCATATATCCATTCAACTGGATTGATCAAGAAGTGACCTCACTTCAAAAAGAGCTTAAGCTAACTTCTGTCGCCAGAGTGGAATATATTCGGCAATAGTTTCAGTTTGACATTTTACAAAATACTTAATTAATAGTCCAACCTTCTTGGGCCTTAAAATGTGTGAAATTCAAAAACGCATCCACCTTGACACATATGGAAACTTTTAAGATCAGGAACAACAAGTGAATTGATCTATTTCACCATAATCACGTAAACTGACATCTCTTCCTGTTCTCTGAACAAAGTTTAATATCCTCCACCTACGTCGTTCGTAACAATACACATAATGTGGGATCGATTCATAGTTTACGGAACCAAACCACAAGCACTGGCTCCTCAGTCATGAATTTGCCACGAAATATGTCAAATGCACCTGTTGAAGAAGATCGCTTCCTCACCCATTTGACTCATTCGCTCCTGAAAACTTATTCGCGAGAACTAACCGTTGTATCAAGTACGTTAAGTGTGCTAGCTTTAATGCTGATTGGAAGTTGCATTTGGTGTGTTGCAAAGTTATTCAAGTCCGAAAGTAAATCAAATGGGGATGTGGGGATTGGGGTGATGGACAAAAGTAGCGATTCCTCTGTGGGATCTCCTTCAAAGTTTTTCAAAGGGTGGAAACCACCTCCAATTAAGGAATCCTCCAGCACAAAAAGCTCCTCGATAAGTTTGAAGAGTGAATCAAGTTCCCCTTGGGGTTCCAAAAAAGCAGTGATGGGCAAAAATATTATAACTCCGGATAAAAATATTGAATTCGTTGTTCCTACTGTAATATTTTTTCGTAGCTAATTATCTTTCTTATAATTTAAAATTAATAATGTGAATTCGATTTTCTCCCGTAGATTTCAATGCCGGCGCAACCAATGCTCTCAGCTTATCGTGATGAACCCGAAGTGTTTCCTTCCACTTCCAAAGGAGCTGTTGAAAAGGTCTCGGGACCTGAGCAGTACTACCCTCAGTTTGCACATGAAGCTGCAAGTCCCCAGATTGGATTTAATCTTTACTACGAAGCAGCAACTCACGTGTTGTACGTGAGGCTTTTAGGAGGTCAGCATTTCCCTGAGGGAACGAAACACTTCATCACAATTAAGTTGTACCCTGGGAGAGGAGGAAAGCAGAGAACTAATGAATTCAACGTTGCAACTCCGATTTACAATCAAGAATTCAGTTTTCATATAAGGAAGGCTACACTCAACACGAGAATTCTCAGAGTCAAAGCTGTTCTCTCTGGAACCCCGAAGCGACTTTTGGGATGCATAAATCTTGCGCTAAAAGATTTGCCTGGTTTTGATGCTGACGAAGTAACGGGGGATGTGGTAAGCACCCAACTGTGGAAAAGACTTGACCTGCCTTCCGACAACGTGGAAGGAGTGAAGCTTCAAGTTTCTCTTAAATGGGAAAGTGAACCAAGTCCGGGAGTTCTCACTCTTAAGGTTATCGAAGCAAGTGGACTTCATGAAGGGAGTAATGACAACGATTATAGTAAGAAATAAATTACAACTCAAGGTGAAGATCTTTTATGCATCTAAAATGGTTTCCTTGCAGCCTCAACTCACGTGAAAGTAACACTGCAAGGTATTATATGAAATTGAGTCATTTTTTTGTATTGTGGAGATAATTTATGTGAAGTTCACACTGTAAATCTACGGATTTTTTGTATGTTGAACTTAATAGAGCAAGGGAGAGACATAAAAGCAAGAAAAACTCGCTTAGTCCGGTGGGGTTCGTTACCGGTATTCGATGACATTTTTGTAGTGACAATTCCATTCGATCTGCTGAGACAGATTTCTTTTAACTTGGAAGTGATTGCTCGCGGACGACTTGGTAAGTGAATGAGCAAGAAGGGAGTCCTTGTTTGGTGTGTTTTGAAGTTTTCATGCGATTTCAAGCTGTGAAATTAGTCTTGAAGGGATTTTAATGAGACGCACCAAGGTGGACGGTGCATTTTGCATGTGGAAGTTTCAAGTTTCAAGATTTACATGTTACAAGTTTTGTGGTTAATTATGGTGAATCGGGAATCAGAGAGATGATCTTTAATCTTTCCTTTTAGGGTCGAAAGTGGTTTTGGGCAAGATGAGTATTGGAGCAGTGCCTTATGTTAATCCATCAATGGGAGGCTCAGAGATTTGGGAGGATATGTGTCATCAGCCTAACATCGAAATAATCCGCTGGCTGGATCTTCTTCCTTAAGAATTTTCAACAGAGAGGATCAGATCGAGTGAACCTCAGAGGGGAAACCTATTTAAAGGTCATCAGCAGGAGATATCAAGTGAATTAAACTTGTCTAGATTAACTTTCGACATGTTAAAGTAAGAATCGAGCAAGTGTGAAACTCAATCAAATCATTCCTTCTGTCACTTTGAGACTTTTACAGTTTTGAGACTGAGTTAGTCTACAAGTAGCTCGTGTATAACGCAAGATTTGCTGCTTCTTCAAATGACTACTACACACACTTTATTATTATATATGTATGACCTGTACGAAATAAATTTTTAGTGCAAAGTCAGTAGGAGTTTTGATATTGCAATGGCCTGAACTAGTCAGATGAAACTCAAAACATAAAAAGATAAAAACACTTGCGTGCATCTGTTGAGTCAGTTTTTCCAATAATTTGTTTGACAACAAGGAAAACGAAAGTGATCTCTGAGACGATCTCGAATTAAGTGTAGATGCCAATTTACTTCGTGCCAAATCTGTGGATTAGTCTTAATTAGTAATGAGGAGTCTCGCTGGAATTCCCAAAGTCAAATGTCTACTATTACAGCATAAATTGTGGTTTACATAACCTTCTTTAAATGAGTTGTTATCATTATCAGAAGGTGATTTTATATGCTCTAGTATTTCGATAATTTGACTAACGAATTCATTTTCAGATTCTGTTTCAGCTAAAACTTGGAATTTCGCATCGAAATGTTGGAAGTTGGAATTGAGGTAAATTGTAAATTAGAAATGAATCCGTTTGTTAATGGGATGATCGAAGTCCACGAAGGAAAACATACCTGTGGGGATAATCAGAAGTTGCAACTTCTGAAATAGCAAATTAAGGAGTACCTACCCTTTTACCTCCCACAGTCTTCAGATATGCCAATCATGTAATCTGATGACTCAGGTGTTTTCATCTCTAAATTTTGATCTGAGGGCATAGACTTTTTTGTTTTTACTCTGACTGAGAGTATACAGCAGCATAGGTACCTTTTATATCGCTAGAAATTATACGGAAGGGTTGATGAACACACGGAGATCGACTTATTTACTCTTCCATATCTTACGCTTCAATCTGGCTTCAGTTCAATTACACATTTACACATATGGACACGCATTTTGTGTCGTCTGATGTATTTGTTCGTGCGAACAGGCGACGCAAGTTATTTTACGAGCAGTAACTTTTCAACTTTGTAGACAAATTGGTGATGCTGAGTATTCGAATTTAGAAAATTTAAGCTGGCGTATGGATTTGTGTGGAGATGTGGTGACTGCCTCTAAGGATTTTATCTGTAGTTTTAGTACATCTCACCCTTTTCTCCGAAAGTGTTGAGAGATTGAGGTTGGCCCAGAGGAGAGCACATTTAAGCAAGGAAGACAAAATTAAGGAAGTTGTAGGAAGTGAGAGACTGCGAGTTTCAGGTACTGTTTGCTCAACATACAAGAAGACTCTGCGTGATGGGGAGACAAGCCGAGGAGTAAAAAATGGAATCGGAGTGCAGAGATGATTTTTACACAGATCTTTTAATACTTGCATGCATTCATGTGTCAGACTGTCAGTCCTGTAAATGCATTTTCACTCGAATCTCCGGCAGGTTGAACTTTTACTAGTCTTCCGTACTTTGGATTCTGAGACTTTAACTTAATCTCATGTTGCCTACGGTCTGTTGAATATTATTCCATTCTAGTTTCTCGTGTGTTTGGCGACCCTCTCTCCTGTTCCAATTTCTTTGTTCCACGCATACTTTAAGAAGATTAGTTTCGTCAAGCTACGATTGTGTCTTTGTGTGGTGAAAGTAAAGTAAATCATTATTCCGTTCTTGGAGTACGTGGAGTGATACCACAAATAGGGGCAACATGAGACTTCCGTTAAGTTTACACTGTGTTATTTTAGTGCTTATGATTTCTTTACTTCCCATTAACTACTGTGATGACATTTCTAAGAAGTTGAGGCGATATAAGGCAAGACTGAACTAACTATTGGTAATAATTGAGTGTTCAATGGTCAAACTGAGTCTCCTATACTTAACAGATATGTAATGGAGGTCGATGTAAATCCATACGATCATTTAATCCTCCAAGCTTCCTACAAGAAATGGACTCGTTTTTGTACAGTCGATGGACACGATGGGCTCCTTGCACTAGACATTGCACCACAAAGCGTCTCAGGTATTAACTAATATCATTTTAATGGTATTTATCGCAGGGGATTTCTTGTCCTGCTTTGTGGACATTCCCAAATGACTTGTAATTACAAGGATTTATTATATCGGAGATAATAATAATTGGAAATAGGCCGAGATATTTGAGAAATGAATGAGTATGAGTAAACAAATTGCATGAAAGATACTTAATCATGTCATAAAGAGCGATTAAGTGAACGAATGCTCCAGTCATGTTTTGGTTAGATGAGTGAGTTTTGTAGCCAAATTGTCTGTTGAAATAGGGCATGCAAGTTCCCTCTGATATGTGGAAACACAGTGATTCATGAAGAAGCATTTTGTTATCATCGAGGGACCCACTGTGAATTTATTTTTGAAAATAACAAACGAGACTTCCTTGCTACAGACGACACGGACTACTTGGACCAGCCTGAATATGAATACCACTCCCAAGAAAGTAAGCCACGCTCATTCATCTACTCGGAAACTGAGATGCTTGTCATATTCAATGGAAATGGGTGTTTTCACGCCTAAAACATAACTTAATGCTTGGGAGTCGTTTAGGCCTCTAATAATAATCTCATTCCCATTCACCGTTCCACCAAGCGTCTACTAGTCTCTTCAGAACTAAACTGTGCATGACAGAAATGCATTTCCTCGGCTTTTCTTTCGAGATCATTAGCCGAACCCACACACATTCTTCCTTTTTCGATTTTATGTCTGTCGTGTTCCCGTAATCATCATTTGTCATTCATCAAAATGATGTTACACCATTCATCATAACCTTTTAGCTCTGTGTTTGCATAAATACTTAACCTGCAGACAAGGTACCGTTAGCCGAGTGACGGCATGTGGACCATTTGGGTTTATATTATGTCTCTTGATAAAAAAGGGAATTAGCAATTAATGAATTAATGACCGATTAAATGTGATTCGTCAGTTGGTTAATGAGTTATTCTTTCGCCTAACAAGTTTCCATTTTAGATTATACTTTTATTAGAGCATTAATTCCTACGCATGAAAGGCATGAATTAAACGATGGAATAATTTCAGCCTCAAAACTTGAATCTGGAAATGCTGCCCCTGCAAGTAATAACTACGGAGTAACTCCTGCGTCAGCTGTTTCTTCATCTTACTTTAGCAACAGGGGAACGTCAAATAGGATTCCAGATGCCAGTGGGAATAATATTTTTCTCAGAAAACCGGAACACAATTCCAATTCGAGGCAAAGTAGAAATGACAAGTTCCAAGTTAGGAGGTCGTATCAGAATCATACGAAACCGGGTAGAGGTTCTAATGTAAATGAGAATAGAAGATACCACCACTCTCTGTTGGAGGAAGAAGATGCATTTCAAACGGATGATAATCCAACGTGCGGAGTGGCAAGGATAACCGATTTGAATAGGAATGGGATTGCCATGCGAATTCTGGGAGGAAAAGAGGCTCGGAAAGGACGCTGGCCATGGCAGGTTGCCGTGTTAAATCGCTTGCAGGTGAGAGAATTCGTATTGACAAGACAAACTATCTGAAATATGTGAATCATCCGAAATTCAAGAGGAATGAGATTCCTACTAATGCTGCACATTTGTTGACTGAATGCACAGGAAGCGTTTTGTGGAGGAACTCTGATTGCCCCAAGGTGGATCCTCACTGCAGGTACACATCTCACCTGAACTGTTGTTTAATGTCATTCGTATGCTCTTTGTTTTATGACAGCTCATTGCATAAGAAAGAAGTTGCATGTGACAATCGGGGAACATCATTTGCACCGGGTTGAAGGGACTGAAAAACATTACAAGGTGAGGTTGAAGAAGAATGCGAATGAGTTTGAATTGGTTGAGATAATAGTAATTAGTAAAATGTGTTTGTGAGAAAGATTGATGCTGCCTTCATTCACCCTGATTTCGATCATGAGACGGTGGACAATGATATCGCGCTGTTGCTTCTTCCGGAAGCAGTTCCAACTGAAGCTGGATTAGCTTGTTTGCCAAATGACAATCAGCTTCTTCCTCCCACAGGAACTCTTTGCACAATTCTTGGATGGGGGAAGGAAAGACATACTCACGTCTTTGGAACGACTGTTCTTCATGAGGGCAAAGTATGGAGGAAGCAAATGAATGAGAACAACTTAGCTCTGCTTGTGCTTAATCTTCCCTAAATAAATTTTAACAGGTTCCTCTGGTCAGCAACGCTGAATGCAGATATACGTATGGAAAGTATGAAATCACGGATAACATGTTCTGCGCTGGTTACCGAGGAGGAACGGTCGACTCATGTAAAACTACAAAGATATTTTGATTTTAGAATCTCGAGATGGTATTTTGATATTTGGTCTGACTGTGTAGGCGCTGGAGATTCTGGGGGTCCAATTTTATGCTCCGTAGAGAATAGGTACTTATTTTCATAATTGGGAATTGCACAAGGTCTAATACATCACCTTTGGTATTCGATGAATGTGATTGATTTTTGATTTTGAATGAAATAGATGGACTGTATTTGGAGTGACAAGTTTTGGGGACGGTTGTGGCAGGAAAGGAAAGTTTGGAATTTATGCCAAAGTAGCTAATTATGTAGAGTGGATACGGAAAGTGATGAAAGCTAATGAGTATTTAGACTAAACCTAACTTTGTTTCATTTGAGTGTAAGGACTCCATTTCGAACACAGTATTGACTTTCTTCAACTTCCCATGATTCATCTTTGAAGAAATATTGTTCCGTTGCACTGCCACATGAACGACAGATTCACTATTGCTCGCTTACTGCTGGCTTTGTGGTATTGTACTAGCACTGCCATCGTAACCCACGACTCAGACACAACTTTCAAATACAAAGCTGCCATGATGTTGTTGCATGATTTGAAAAATAAGTCATTACGAAACAACGAAGGTGTCAATTACTTAGACTTAAGGTACAACTTATGGGTCTGACTTTCACAAATAATTAGCTACAAGACTTCGACAATACAATAATAGTTATGTAAGACTCGAGCAAGTAGAAGTGTTTGACATTATGCCAATCATTTATTCCTTTACGACTTGACATAACCTAAACGTAATGCTTTCGAGTACAAACTAACGAAGAATAAACAAAAAACAATTAAGTGTACGTCAATCCTGTAACGACAATTGAATAAATTCATTACTTCTTAGAGTTGCCTTTACGTCCACCGCCAGGTTTCTTTCCAGCTACTCGCTGTCCTGGTTTCTTTTTGAAACCACTTCTTCCAGGTTTCGAGTAGGTACCATCCCCTTTTCGATTATATTTCGTTCCTCGACTATCCCCTCGACTCATTTTCCTTTGGGCCTTTTGTTCTTTATACGCCAGTGCCTTTTGCTTGTCCAATTTCATCTGCTTCGCCTTTTCTTTGACTTTAGTGAACTTTGATATTTTCTTGTAAGGCTCAGATTCATCGCGGAAAGTTCTATCTGATCGTCTCTTGCGATTCATAAATGCAGGCTTATCATTTTGCGATCGATCTTGCCGTGGTCGAGATCCAAAGGTGTCTGTAATGTGCATATGGAAATCATGAGAATGAGAGTTACCGTCTACTACGTTTTAAATTAGAGAACTCCTAATAATACTGATTGATTACCTTCATCAGGATCTTCCCCTACTTCTTTTCGATACCATTCTCGATCTTCATCGTCCTTATCCATGTCTTGTTTGACATGCTCCTGCACAACTCCCATACCTTCAAGACATCGCTGCTTATGCTCAACCTTCTCTTTCTTTTTCTTTTCAATATTCATCTCCTGTTCACGTTTACGAGCAGTTTTTTGTTTCCTATAATATTTGACAAGAATTCATCTTTAATTTTTGTCAGTTACACACTAGTACCATTCATTAAAAACTTACTTTTTAAGAATTCTCTGTTTTCTGATTAACAATTTCTCCTCTGCAGTTTTTTCTATTAATTTATGGTATAAAACTTCTCCGTCACAAAGCCCATCTTCAACTTTTATCAACTGAATAGCAAACCAAACCGCATAAAATTAATACAAAGCACACAAAATGCATTGATATATCGGCCTGGAAAACCTCTATTACCTGCATTCTCAGCCGTGGTCCCAATTCTACCAACTTCACACCTACTTCCTCCATACCTTTCGATATCTTGCTATTCATCTTTTGAGGTACCCCAACAGTCTCTGTTGTATCTTCACCTTCACTTTCAGACACGTCTCCATCCCTGTTATCAAAAATACTCGCAATTTATTTTTTGTTAGACAAAACTCACAATCCTTGTGATCTTCTTAAGTTACCTATCGATAAAGTCGGATATGTCCAAACACCTTCCAAGATTAGGGATTTTTCCGTTTTTGCTTAACAAAACCTTCTTGATACCTTTCGACACACCCGTTGGCTTATACTATAAAGAACAATAATACTGTCAATTCTTAAGTTCAGCAGTCACAACTACAGGATACCCTACGAAAAAGAATAAGGTTAATCTTACCGAAACAGTATAATGTCTTAATTCAATAGAGTCAGTCTCTTCGTCATAATTCAGTAGCAAGACTCTCCGGATCTCCGTGACTTTTACCTTGTTGATATTAATGGGTGGAAACATATTTTGAAATGTAGTAGAAATCAGCGTATGCTCTTTCGAGTCACTGGAGAAATTGTTCATAATTAACAAAGGATGATGTTGAAACTGAGCCTCAAAAGTAATCTGTGAAAAAATGTTTGCATAAAAATATATTCCATTGAATGATTGTCACAACAGCCAACCAAGTCTGATCCTTACCGGTTTCTTTAAGGATGATAAAATATCCCTCGACAATGTGTAATTCTGGATACGAAAAGTGAGTGTAGGCCCCCTGGGTAGTTTGCAGATTTTAAAATAGGGACTGATCTGCGTTCTACTCAACATGCACAGATGCGTGACATGAAAGTAGCTGGCGATCGACACGTAATCCCTAAGGACGTTTCCCTTCTTCATCTAAAACATTTGATTTTTCAGTGCGTTTATAATTAGATAAGAATCTAACTCTATGCAAACTCAACTGCAACGACAACTTACCTTCAAATTGGAAGCTGTAAACGGCTCCATGACATGTCGAAGGTCTTTCATGAGTTCCTTAACAAACCGTCCCACCTTCCCTCTGTAAATTATGAAGGAATGAGGAGCCCTTTTCAGATCTTCAGGTTCGAAATGACTCCATTCATCTTCATTCACTACAGTCGTTGGATCATGCTGCTTCAGCGCACGGACACGCTTCTTCGCTTTCGACTATCAACATAAATAACATTCCATTGTAATTTCTTAAAATCTAGCCATCAGCTTCAAAGATATAATGAATATTTCTTACCGGCTTCTTCTTTCCCATGATAGTCGAGATCTCCTGCTACTGCGACCTATTAGGATTCCAAGTTCAAAATTCAGCTTATCCAACTAGACTTTCGAAAACAAACAACACTGGCTGATGATTATTTGTGAAGGAGCACGTTGTGTATGTCCATGTGGAGTGGAGTGTAAGTTTGAACTGGGAGGATTGGCGCGCGAAGACTGAGTGGCCAATATCTCAATTGTGTGGCAAAGAAAGAACAACAACAGTCTACTTTTTGTGTACGAACGAAGAACTCGAGTCTTGACTTCCTTCCTGACTGCTGTGCCAGCTGAGAACTGAGCAGCACGTTTCTTCCTTTCGACGACGTTCACTACCTGTTCCAAAAATTTGACAATTCGACGGCTGGGGAAGAAAGATTAGTGAGGGGTGTGGTTGTCACTCTCGTAGCCAGAACCTCCCAAAAGGTTTTGTCGTTTACTGCCATATTGAGGTAAGTATTTGAAGTATGCATTTCATAGCATAAGTTGATTCATTCTGGTCTTGCATGCGAATGTATGGGGGGCATTATCTATTCTTGTATTTGCATTCATTTTGAATTTATGCCAACTTCTAATTCATGGCCGCTTCATGCGAGGAATTTAGATTCTGAAATAAGCTTGGTAATAAGATGCCTGATGGAATTCTACCCATCAAGAAGATAATAATATATGTCGGCAGTACTTAAAACTTGGAAGTCGTGTAGCAAAGTTGCTTCTTGATTTTCAGGGAAGGAGTCGCAGTAGGAGCAGTACCTGTCACCAGTGGTCGATTCGAAATACTCGTGGAAGATGAGTTATAATTACGGAGTGAGTTTTAAGTTGTAAATTATAAAATTGTATGCTTGAGTGTAGATTAAACACAATTGATTTGTTTGATTTTTAGAAGGGGAAGCTACTTGGGGACAGTTTGGATTTTGAAGAACAAGTTAGAAGTGGAGAAGTGGTACTTGATGAAGATGAAGGCGCATCGGGCGAAACGAAGACAAATTCAGGATTGATTGGCAATTATCGTAAACCAGGCAAAGGACGAGGTCGCGGTGCAGTACTTCCTACGGCTTTTCAAGGTACAGTGTGGCCTCATGCATCTGCAAACTCTATTGAATGATGGAATAAATGAGTTTGATTATTTATAGATGATGGAGAAGAAACCCGTGACAGTTTCGGATCCTTTCCATCTCCGAAAGTGTCTCCCCGTAGTTTAATTAGTAATCTCAAAGAGTACGAGCCAGTTAACACTTCTGAGGTGGCAAAAGAGAACGATATTGGGAAGCAAAACCGAAAAAAGTCACGGCGTGGAGAAGTTTCAAGTCCAGAGAAGTCTCCCAGAACTGGACTGGTCAAGGAACCTGTATTTTCCCAACAGTACGTTCCGTACGGCAGAGGCACAGTTCCTAGTAGAGCTCGAACTGACAGTGAATCAAGTCCTGGTGTCAAACGTAAGCTATTATAATTGCCGTAAATAATCTGTTGATAAATGATATCGACATTGTTGACCACAAGATTGCTTTTATTGTTTTGTTCAGATGCGCATCAAATCAGCGCAATAACAGAGTCTACTCCAAACGATAGAATCCAGAATGTGTGCTTGAAAAGTAGGGAGATTGTGCGCCAGAAGATTTCGCAATTGGAGGAAAAGAAACGTACACAATCGGCGGATTCGGATGATGGAGAAAGTCTTAAAGATCACGAATCAAACCCGAAAGTTGAATCAGGTTCACAGGTGGCTGATATTGGTGAATTGAAAGTTCAGTATGGCTGCATTCAGTTAGCTGACATTCCTGGCCGGGTACTGGTTCGAGGAGGGGAAACACAGCGTCCGCTGAGCAAAATTGAAATGTTGGATAACTATGCTATTTTGAAGAGGGTAAGCGGCCAACATTTCTTTCAAGGTGTACATATTGATTTTTTTTATTTTTTATTATTGTTTAGGGAATAAATAATTGTGGGATAGAAGATTTGAACATGCTTCAAAAAGCTGTGGCACCGTATATTTTTTCGGGTGCAGGTAAGTTCTTAATTCCGTATGTAAGTTCGCCCATACTACGTACCTATTGATTCGTATTCATAAATGTGTTGCACGCAGACTGCTTTATTCTTGGTGGAAAAACATGTGGCAAGACGTTGTCCTACTTAATGCCAATGATTGCCAACTGCATTACTGACTTCGAACTTAAAGGATCTTATTCAAGGGTATAAGAATTGGAGCGAAATTCATAATATTTTAATGCTTTACTATAAGTATTAAGTCAAGGAATGATAATTTCAATTGTTTTTTGAAGGATAATGAAAATGGGCCTGTTGCCATCATAATATGCAAAGACTTTCGTTCTGGACTTAAAATTGAAGGACATATTAACAATCTAGTTACATCAGCAAATAAATATCAAATCCTTGGAGCTTTGGTTTGTGATGATAGGAAGGAAACCAGACAAAAGTTAGAAATCGGCGTTGACATATTGATTACAACGTTGGATTTTGCTTGTATAATGGCAAAAAGGAACTACAACACGTTACAAATGGACAGGTATAAGAAGAATCTTTTTTTAAGCTGACAATATGATTGCAAATGTTGGTCGTAATAATGAATCTCGTTGCTGATACAGTGTGAGAACGTTGGTGTTTGAAGAAATTGATGTCTTACTGCGTTTGAGTCCGGACGATTTTCGCCTTATCAGACAAACCACAGACAACTTTGTTTCCAAGCTATCCACGAAAAAACCGTTCCAACGAATATTTTGTGGAAGAGAGTGGACACCTGAGATAGAAGACTTGTATATGGAGATACAACCTATTCCAGATCCAACCATCGGAACGTTACCTGCCATCCTTATTCAGTCTCCTAATCATGCTGTGAAGTACTCAAAACTGGAGTTACAGTTTCACCATATACCAGATGGGCCAGTGGCTAAGTTACGCAAGTTGACAGGTAAATCCTTGTAGGCCTTGTTCAACGCGACGTATTAACGTGTTTTATTTGCTTTGTAATGCTAGAGTTGCTGAAATCAAAAAGTCTCGAAGTCCATTTGGATGTATTCATAGCATGCAGTGCACCAAATGTGGTACGGTTTGTTCATGAAGGTCTGGAAAAATTCAATATTGATAGCGGATGTGCCGAGACAATGACTATGAATCATCATGAACTCGGGGGTATGAAATACACACATTAAATTAAATATTATTGCTTTGGCATGCTCAATAAATTGAAACTGTTTTTACTCGTGGTAGCTATTAAGCGTCGTTGGCAAGATTCACCTGGAAAGAGACGGATATTAGTTATTCATGACAAAATTCTTCGCAGCTTGCAAGTCCACAATGTGACTCTCTTGATTCATTTTGATCTTCCCGAGAAAACTCCTCATGTAACCGCTGCAACTGGAGCAGATAGGTTTTCGTGTATGTGGGGAAATTTTCGAGATTTGTCAAAAGAAAAGAGTGACCCGTCTTTCGTGCTTCATCGAAAGGTAATTATGTCAAATGCCTAAAGTTCTTGTCTCTATGTGCCATGTCGTGGCTCTGATAATATGATTGATATTGAGAATTTGATAACTATTTTGTGACAGGTTCTAGAATCTCATTTTTTGTTGAGTGGAGAAGAACCTGAACTGTACAAACTTAAAGTTTTTGGCTCAAAAATGGGATGCAAAATGCCCGAGTCGTTGGACAAATTAGCCGATGAGGTGTGTATTATTTTATGTGCTTACTGCTTACACACTTACACTTTCGGCTCTAGTTAAGTGTAATCTTTATATCATTGTTTTTGAATAAGTTGGGAAAGCTACACATGGATCGGAAGAAGGTGTGTCCATACATAAAATTGTATGGTGAGTGTTTCGTCTCTCTGTCTGAGCCATGTCCTTTCCGCCATTACTTTCTTCCCGAGGAGTTAGAAAAAGAACCTGCTGTACCACGAAGCTGCGAAGTAATAGCTGTTCTTATTACACGTACTGAATCTGAAGTATAGAAGTTGTATTAGTTTATTAATCATAATTTCTATTTAGTTGGAGCTCCGCATAACGCATTGTATCAACCCTAGTCAGTATATCGGGCAAATCATTCGGCTTCATGAAATAGAAAAAGGCAAGCGAAAACCTGCAATTTCTTACGCTAATTTGTTGAGAAAGAGGACTAGTCAATTGACTGCGTTTTATGAAGTCGAAGAAAACAGGTAGGGAGAAAAGAAATCATGTACGGATAATGTGAGTATTTAATCGGTTCTACATTTGTGTTTGAATGTGTAACAGAGCTCCACTGGACTGCTATGCGTCGGGAACTCTTTGTGCTGTTGAATTACCAGACGGTGAAGGGTATGCAAGAGCAGTAATCGACAAAGTTATGACCAGGACTTCTCTTAATCTCCCCAACGCAATACGAGTTTACTGCTTGGATACTGGAGAACACCTTCAACCCCTGGCAGAAGATTTATTGGTTCTTACTGATGAAATGAAAAACGTAAAAAACCTAGCTGTTGAGATAAACTTGTCGAACTTGCAACCTCCAAAAGGTGAAACAGATTACCGACCTCACCATATTCAAGGAGCTAAAAATTTAACACGAGATAAAATTCTAGTAGGAAGGGTAAGCATTTTAACTACTGTCCTTCTGCGTCTTTTAGGTTTTATTACATTCTACTGACATGCTCAATAGGTTCGGTTTGCCATTGGATCAGAGGTGTGGATTAATCCGCTTATCGAAATGGAGATTGACCCTACAACTAAAAGCGCTTCCAAAAAACTCAGCATCCGTTTGGATCTAATAAGATCGTACTTCGCCGAAAATAATGAAAGTCACATGTCAAAAATTTTCAAGCTTTGCCAGGATACGGGGTTTATTTGTCCAGAATTAAATGATGATTTTGAACTAGGTGAGAGAAACTTGCAGCTTCAGCTTGAAGAGTGTACTGGCTAAATTTAATAATTTCTTTTGACTTGTGTAGAAGCAAAACTTCCTCAGTTTTTTCAAATTGGAGACGAGATCAACTGGGCATATTTAATTGTTAACGAAGCTGAATTAAATACACAGTTATTTTGGCCCTCGTACACGAGAGACCCTTACAATATTTTTGGAGTCCAGGATAAGTTTACAGAGCAGTTAGATAATTTGGAGAAGGAAGTAAACACTTATGGCCAGCAAATGGCTGAGGAATTGGGTCAAAAGTTTGCGACAAAATTCTCGACAATGTATGCGCCGGACATGATGGTTGCGGCATTCGATTCTGTCGATAGCTTGTACGTAGGCATTTTTCAAACTTGTCTTCCTTGTATAATCTTATGTAGTTTTCTAACTAATGTGCCTTGGAACTCATTGAATTTTTAGGTGGCGTCGTGCACTAATCACGTTATCATACGAGAAAGATGATCAGTCGATGCATAACGTGTATTTTGTGGATGTGGGAGAAACTGTCACTGGCTATACAGCCAAGGATTTGCTTCCTATTCCAATTCATCTTGTCAACCGTCTACCGTGTCAAGCAATTGCTGTAAGGCTATCGCACATTCGACCTGTACGTTCAGAAGAGTCGCATGGTCAATGGCCTAGTGATGTGATGGAGAAATTGTTGTCGATGACTGTAAATGAAGATTCAGATTCTGTTCAAATAGACGTGCTGGTAAGATATGTTCAATCTGTGGACTTGTTTTATGCGAAAAGGATAGCTGATGAATTCTGATGAGGAAATATAAATTTCTGTTTATGTTGGTAGGCACGTAAATCCATTTCACATCCCAATCTACCTTGTCGATATTACGAAGTAGTCCTTTTGCAGCCTACTGGAGAAGACGTCGGAGAAACCTTGGTCAAAACGAATTATGCGGAATTTGCTGAAGAAGGCGAAGAATTAGTGACGTCGATCCGAAGGAGACTTTTACAAAAGATGAATCAAGCCATCAATGCTCAAATGGGAATAAGGGAAGGTGAAAGTTCCGATGAAGATGTCGACGACGTAGCAATGGATGATGATGAGGATGGGTGGGATGTAGGAGGCATTACTATGGAGCAGCATAGACAGGTTTTGGAGAACTTCCGTAAAAACGGATTCAAGAAGAATCTACTCTTGACTGATACAGGGGATGACAACGTTGCACAAGCTAATCAAGGTACCTAATGGGTCTCTGGGGTTTAAATGTAGTAACAGATTACAGTTACACCTGTAGGTAATAATTTAAAACTTAATATGTTGCAGAGGTAGAATCATCAGCTGCTGCTAGTTCATCTCCTCTCAGACCGAATGAACGCGATACAAACTCCTCTCCGAATTTAAAGCTTCCATTGTTTTCCGACCTTTTGCACCCAACCGTTACTTGGAAGCAAACAAAACTTGACTTGACTTTGAGCATCCATCTTCCTGACATAAAAGAATACGAGTTTAAGGTTGAAAAGAAAACCTTGTCATTCCGATGTTCAAAGCCTGCTGGTTATGGATTTGACTTAGAGTTATGTGGACGAGTACATAATCAAGAAATTGAGCTTTTTGGATTGTACATGAAAGTGAAGCTGAAAAAACGAGTCGAGTGGTTGTGGCCAAGCATTTTAGCCGAGGGCGCAAGATTGCCATGGCTGAGGCAGGATATCATGAATGAGGACTCCGATGATGACCATCAAGACTGGTCAAGAAATGGAGATAAGGGCAAAAGTCACAAGTCTGATTTGCTTCCGTACGAGTTGTCGTCAGAGAGTGAGAGCGAAGGGGAGGTCGATGATGAAATTAGCCTGAATACTCATGAACTGACATCTGCCGTAATCAAAGAAGTTATGGCGCCGCTGAAGATTGACGAGAATGCTTAAACTGGTACAGAAAACTTTCAGACTTGCTAATCATAAGGAAATGTCGATGTTAAAGTACATTCGGGGGGTTTAGTTTTATAAGAATTCAAGTTGCCTTTCAGTCGTATTGATGAAAAAATTACGACTTTCCTCATTAATTTGTTCTTATTAACTTGATTGACGATGTAGGTGCTTTATTACCTGATGTGTATCTATGTAATCTTACGTGTTGAAGATAAATATTTGTTAAAGTTGATACATGTAGGATTGTATTGTCTTATTTCATGTATATCTGATTATTCGTTGTCTTGTCTTGACGAAATAATAATAAAAAACGAAAATTAATTTGATATACTATCCAAGCTACACTGCATGTTTATTATTTATTATTATAAATTCATCTCATACTATTATCAACCAAAATAAGAAATCAGACTTTCGAAACGAGTAGCAATCTACTTGATATCCAGCAGTTCCTTCTGTTTGGATTGCAACAATTTATCTGCCTCATCGATGTACGACTCTGTCAACTTCATAATCTGGAAAATTGATTACAGCGATTATAATTAAGAAATTACTGATTTGGATAATTTGCATTTTTGCGTTAACTCATTAACTCCTTACTCACCTGGTTCTGAACACTAAAAGCTACGTCTTCCGAAATCCCATCCTTTAGCGACTTGCATTGTTTTACAAACTTGTTTTGCACAGTTTGAAAGGACACTTTTGTCTTGTTAAAAATTAGCTTGGCATTTTTTGCCAGATTTTCCCTGTGCTCTCTAGTGACTCTGAAATTAAGAAATGTCATTTCTGAGTAATTAATCTAAAACTGGCAGAACCTCGACTGAAATTAAAATTAAAATTAAAAAGTTACTTCGGCAAGGGGACAAAAATTGTAGTTCCTTCTTGCTGAGGATTTAAATTCATTCCCGAATCCTGTATAGCTTTCATGACTGCCTGACACGCGTCTGGTAATGATGACAAATTCAATACGGCCAATTGCGGATTTTTTCTACCAACTTGAGCTAGTTCCTGCAGAGGGTAAGTTTCACCTTCAAACTCCACCGTTAAAGTTTCCAGCGCTCCTGCAAAACCCATACAGATCAATAATAACCTATTGAAAAGCTTCGTACCTTTCGCACAGAATAGGTTGTTGTTTCAAAACTTCTCACCTGCTGCACCTCTCACGCTGAGCTGTTTGCTGAATTCTTCTTTCATCTGCTCCAACGTGTTATCCAGTTGAGCTTTTAAAGAATCCACGTTGATGACTTCAGACATCTCCGATTCGTTTATGGTAACTACAGACTTCTTAGACTTAGTCTTATCTTTTCCTTTCGCGTAGTATCTGCGGAAGTCTTCAGTTCGAAGTCCCCCAGAGTTATTCAAAGCCATAAAGCTGGTGAGGTCCATTGGACTATTCATAGAAATACTTCGCTTGAACGGATTGTTGGTACTGTCCATTTGGTACTTTGTGGAAGGACGGCACTGACTAGTACTAATTGTACTGTAGCGTCTTTCAGCTGCAAGTCTTTGTTCACTCGAATGCACCGTCGTCCGATGAGCCGCAACGACCAACGCAGTTATTACAGGCATCGTTGAGATCGTTGAGATAGTCGATGTCGATAAAACAACAGATGAGTTCTTGTCAGCCGTAAAACTGTGATTCACACTATTCCACTTACAACTTGTAGTTCTAAAGACGTTAGTTCTATTATTCAACAATGTCCGTAAAGATATATTTTGTAACAAGATAAATCCTTGTGTCCGAACAGGCATAATAACAGCCACGAGCTGCTTAAGTTAGTTTCAACCAGAACAGACGAACCCTGGAGTCGTTGAATCTGATGGGTTAATTTCTCCGTCCTTGGCTTTTCTATTAGAACAAGAATAGAAGATTATTAAAGATAAATATAAACCTGAAAACCAATAATTATTCCACTACTCCTGCGATAACACTTCACTTTGTTTCTGAGTTACATTTTACATTCCATGTTTCCTATTTCACTCTTACTGACCATTAAATAATGAACAAGAAATGTGTACTCGATTTTTAATAAGCTACGCGATGTTCTGGAGGGATGCGGATAAAACAATAACTACTAATAAGATTGCTAGATTTGTGACTATTAAGCGTTTTAATTTCATGAAGGTTGTCTCGTCTGTAACTCGTAAAAACAAGTAAAAACGTATAAGAGGATCTTTTACAACTCCAATACTCCAATGTGAAAGAACAAGAAGAAAGCTAAATGCTAATTAAAATGTTTTATACCTCAATCTCAAGCTAGCTTCTCCATACTTATCATCTTCTGTTAGAAGCTAGCTGTATTTTATCTAAAGTTTATCCAAGTCAAAGCTAAGAAGTCGAAGTCGAAGTTGAGTGCGATCAACAACATACAAAAAGGGTAACAGGCCAACTCGTCCACTACCCAGTCGTCCACGTACCCACTCGTCCACTAGGGGCGGATCTGGATGTTTGGG
>JAQGAD010001278.1:0-21309 GCA_034696625.1 Isotomurus palustris | reverse complement strand
CTCTCGTATTTTAATCTTACCAAAGCAGACAGGTAAAAGATGAAGAAAACATCTCCTAAGCTATTAATTTGAACACAACAGCTTTTCTAGGTGAGAGACAATTCATGTTTATTCTCACTTCCAAACAACTAGTAAAACTAAAAGTATACATGGAAAGTGTATGTAGTTGCCTGAGCCAGGTGAAATGTTTAAATTCTTTCACATCTGTAAATCAAGATATTACAGAGTCTCATACAACTTCTTCTAAACTAAAATGAAGTTTAAATGTGTGGCTTGTGTGTGTGAGGAACTTTTTTCCTCTCTACTTACACTTCATCCTGCTTTACTTCGAAGACTCCTGCCAACCGAAATTATTTCCTTGCGTGTGAGATTTAATGAGAAACTCCAGAGAATTGAAGAGCTTGTCTATAATTTCCCTTTGTTTTTATTCATGTAGGTAATTGTACAAAGTAAGTTAGTAGAAGAAAACAAGCACAGCTACAGCTACAACTTGATCCTGATTAGATCGGTGTGTGTAATAATGAATAAGGGATACAGAGAGACTGTGTGAGTTGTAGGGAACCAAATAAACTCACGAGTTTACAAGAGGCAAGGGCAGACACAACATAAGCAAAGGTAGTAGCTGAAATAAAAGCCTCCTTCTCATCTACTGGCTTACTTTAATCAACTCGTGTTAAAAGCACACAACTCTTTCCTTTGTGTTATTTATCTATTTACTCCTCGAAAGTGGATTTTCGAAGTAAATATTGCTTCTTCGTCTCATAGACACGGAGAGGTCCTTAATGATTTCTTCAGAAAATGTTCTCAGAGTTACAATAACCTACAAAGCTTCAAACTTACAGCAACTTTTGCTATAATAGGCATCATCATCGTGATGAGCTTCTCATGTAATTTGACTAACTTCTGGAGCCGAAACAATTGCTTTTCTCCTGGAAATGGCTTATTTTAAAAGGCTCCATTCATTATTGAGACAAGATCGAATGATGCATTGAAAAGCAGACTAATCGTAATGGTAGCGTAGTGAGAAAAAACCAGTTTCTTAATAGGAGGGTTGGTATTTTGACTTTCGACTCGGTTTTCAGATAGCTAAATTAAGGACATTTGTCAGATCGTGCCTGATTATTGCTTCCTGTTTGATTAAAAGTGAGACTAACAGTCACTAGATAAACCTCAATTTCTGGTAGGCAGTCAAAACACAAAGGGATATTACGAATTTCTCACGATACCCCTTCAGAATTTATTGTAGCTTTATTGCATAATTCTACAAGATCTAGAATTCTCACTGATGTCTATTTATTCCTTATTATTTGTAGAATGCGAACTTCCAAAATCTTGGCAAGGAAAATGGTTCCAAAACGGTCACGTCACGAGTTCCGTTGTAATTGATGAAACAAATTTTGGAATCCCCGATCAGGACTTCGACAATAACAATCCATTTCCAGGATCGTGTAAAGCCAAGCACGATGATACTCATTACATTTTTGAGTAAGTTTCGATCAATGTAATTTGATGCTTACGACTAAAAATATATGAATACATAATTTTACTTCCAGCAACGGTAACAACTGCACAAGATGTATTTACATTGTGCAATTGCACAAAAATGCCCTGAAGTACACGAAATGTAAGTTACTTAAAAAATAAGCCCATAATATCATTTGAAAGATTTTTTTATATGTAGCCGAGTGTATGGATGATCTCGGATACAGAAACAGTAACTTTACAATCCTATGCAGCACTATTGGCTCCAACTTGGAGTTAGGACCATTTTACATGTTCAGGAACAACCCGTCTCACACTGATTGTCCTTTTAGGTAAGCTCTTGCTATCAATAATCCTCCAAAAGAAATCTTTTGCAGATAAGCCCTTTGGTTAACTTCTTCTTTCAATTATCGTTATTCTAGTCCTGAAGATCAATTTCAGATGGGTTACACCAAACAACGGAGCGACGCAACAGATACAAAGGAATGCTCACATGATCTCTCAACTGCTCAAACCTGCTTCAATCAAACCGAGATGCTGCTCAGCTACGAAGCTTGCGTAGACCACGGGTCTTCTAAAAGTACTTTAAACTCACGAAAAGTTTAAATTAAAATGATTTTGAATTACTTATCATAATACAATATTATGGCAATTATGGTGCTCATGATTTTTGAACTTAGGAGACAAACTCTCGTGCATTGCTACTTGGAACAGCGGATCACAAACCTACTTTGTAGCGAAAGTATATACAGGAAGCAACTCACATCCAGCGACATCAGTAGCTAGTATGCAACTTGTTGAACACAACTTCAGATGTTTCGCTGTCACAAACGTGACAAGTTCAAATGACACTTTAAAACATAAAGTGTCAATTTCTGAAATGCCCACTTGCAACGGCTTGTCTGACTCTGAAAGTGGCGAAACTAATCTCAAATTGTACAAATCCGGTATGCATGTGTACATCATTTGCTTTCATTACAGAGCAGTTTAATTGGCTGCTCGTACTCGCAATCACGTCTAAAACTCAGTAAATATTTTAATAATATTATTTTAGACTCTTGTGACTTTCCACGTTGGTTTACATCAAAACAATGGCACACGCTGGACCATGAGCTGACCATCAGCAACAAACTTCATGGACAGAAACTCACCCCTTCAGAAATGGCCAATGTGTCCTGGGCGAATTCGCATGCTGTGCAAACACAAAAACTCAGCTGCATTCGTCAAGTTTCCCACATGCGATATGAAAACTCAACGACAATTCTAACTCGAGTTTCATCTCCAGACTGGTCAGTAACAAGTCAATCTTTAATTGATCTTAAAATCAGATCAGATGAATCATATTACAATTTCTTTTTTTCATTCACTTTTAGTGAATTCAAACTCATGTGTCTTGTACTGACCCGACTTACGGATGACTTCACTCTGTACCAATCTTGGGTACAAAGCGACCAAATAACTCACGAAGACTTCCAGAGAAACTGCTTTGAATCTCGGGAACTTATGGATGACGATGACTTTACTTATGACGAACGCACCCTCATCTCTAAAACAGGGAAATTGATTGACTGTCCTCATCCAGGAATTTACACGACCAATTACGTGTCCAAGCACAGAGATTACACAAGTGGAACTCAATCACTTTGCAGCACCGGCATCAGCACCAGGGTGACTCGTGAGGTTTACATCGGATGCAATGATCCCAAGCAGATAATTTTTGTTAATGATCCCAAGGATACAGATTTTGATCATGATAATAACGACAATTGTGGAAATGGACTTGTTGAAAAAACCGGTGATTACAGTTTCTCTGTTTATTCCAGTGAAAAATGAATTTATTTCTATAAAATTTTGAACCCATAAAAATTCCAGATTGCTACGGCTCTTGGATAAGAGAAGACACTGAGTACCTTGTCATCAGGGATCCGTACGACGAACCTGAGGATCAACCTTCGTTCTTGTGTTTCATCATTTCCAAGAATGAGACAAGCGACCGAGTCTACCTGGACGGACTCTTGGGATCATGCAGCCGAAATTCTTTTTCAAATGGAAGTAGAAAGTATTGGAATATTGGAATGAAGAAGTTGGGTATGGGTGATTAGGAAGACATAACTGTACAACACAGAGCTTAAGATCGAGAATCTTCGGTAATGTTGCTTTTAATCCCTTACTAATTTCAGACTCCTGTCATCAAGACTCGCCAGATCCTCAAGGAATCACTCCTTCCGAAAATGAGTCTCAAGACAGCGAAGAAGCAAATTCTTCGGGAGGACGAATCTTTGAGAAATTCCACAGTACCTTTGCCTTCACTTTGTCGACCTTTCTCTGCGTATTGTTGGCGTAAATTGTACATTCTAAACTGCTACTTCCAACTTCTTTAGCTGTTAGTTCAGACGACATAAATACTACTTACTACAGACAACAGAGCAACCGCGCTTCCACGTTAAAATACTTCTAGTCCCCGTTATTGCATCAAGACAAGCTCAGTTAGTCTACCGGATCAAAGAGTTAACAATTTTGTTGAAAGAAATACTTATTAAATTTGATTTATGATCTACACTGACATCAACGATAATCTTAACAAAAGTAGATTATTATAAATTAGCTTTAGTGTATTTTAGGCTTCTTAAAGTTTATACAAACTAATGCTCATTCATAAACTCAACCATGTTTAGTATTACTATTTCTACATACACTATACAATGTTATTATAGTTAGTTTACTGGACGAAATAAGAAAAATCTGAAAAATGAGGTCGACTGGTGACTGGTATTTGATTCACTATTAAATACACATAAACATTTCTTACAGCAAACTGTCTTATAAATTGGATTGGTGATAAAATGACAGTAGCCATAGGGCTCATACTCTTAGGTATAAAGTATTGGCTCATTATTCTCAAACCCATCAAGGCCGTGATGAATAAAAATTTCAAATAATAGCATGAGAAACAAGCAAAATGTCTCGCAGAGGTCGCAGTCTATTCTGATGGGTATGTAAATTCAACATTCAACTAATAAAAAAATCTATGCATTAAGAATTAGTAAATGTTTCTACTTTCTATTCACAGACAATCAAATTAATCAACTAACATGAAGAAGACCAGAAACTTACAATATCCTTCCAATCAGCTCTCTTAATTCCAAATTCTTCCATAGAAAAATCTACCAAATAAAAAACAAAAATGGTGCTTCCAGCGTTCCCAAAGAAAATCTTCATCTTCTCAGTCGCAGTCATAATAATCCTAACCACCCTCCGAGACTTCATCCAAGTCGCTACCACCTCTGACCTCGACTCCGATGAAGCCGAACCAACGGAGGAGGAAGGAAGTTCAGGTTCCCGAGAAAGACTGATTCACTTGTGTTCCATCGTCATCATCTGTCATTATGTCATCATCAACGTCCTCGTCCTCTCAAAGACTTTCCTCGAAATCTCTCCGACCTTCCGCGCTGATCTCTTCCAGGAAGAAGACGACCTCCTCTTCTGGATGGAATCTGTGATGGCCATGGAGCAAAACTTTGTTCCCAGCTCCATTCCTCCACACAGGCGCTTTGGAGTCTCCTCCGAAAACGTATCATGCTTTCTTGGAGCTGGTGACTACAAACCTGGAGTACCTCCTATCGCTCCCATCGATTGAAATCAGACCAAATCATTCCCAAAATCATCTAGTTACTAACTTAAGGCACTTTAATCTAAATCCTTCCAAATTACATGCATGAATTCTCCTAGAAAATGACCTTATAACAATTTATCTCTCAATAATTGTGAAATAAAGTTCTTAAATCTGTCCTCTTAAATAGCATAGCAGTAAAAGTAAAAGTTTTCAATAGAACAATAAAAGTGGAATCTAGAAATCAAAAAGTCTGGAATTTCATACAACTTTCACATTTGGACAAAGACAAGCAACGAGCCAAGCGTCGTCCTCTGCCTGAATCGATTCGAGTCTGTTGAAAGGCACCAACCGGTTTATCCTCAAACCTCTTCTGTTGCCAAACAGAAGGACTGACACTTTGGACTTTGGATCATAAACTGTCAATTAAATACTTAATTTAAGTTCCCACATCATCAGACATAATAAAGCAAGTTCCCAGTCACTTATCTCGTTATCTCGTTCTCTGTCTCTGCACTTGATATTCTCAGCACGATTGCAAGTTTCTCCAGTTGATCAAATCATTTTAAGTGTTCTCATCATAACATCATGTCGCTTCTTCAAAATACAGGGTAAAGTGTTATAATTCATTAGCCAAGTATTTGTTTGTGATTAACACCTTATTTTTACAGAAAATTGGCTGGAAAGACGGCGTACATCACGGGTGCAAGCCGAGGTAAGCTGGACTGACACAGTTTTCGGTGTATGAGTTTTTATGATAATTTGAAACACGTGTTGATCACAATAGGAATCGGCCGTGCAATCGCACTTAAACTTGCCAAGGATAATGTCAACATCGTGATTGCTGCGAAAACTACAGAACCTCATCCGAAACTTCCAGGAACCATCTACACCGTCGCTAAAGAAGGTTCGTTACATTTCTTCTTGAAACTCAAAACGCGAAATTGAACCAAATTGTTTTTATTTTAAGAACTAACTGTATTACTGTTTGTATTTCAGTTGAAGAAGCTGGTGGAAAGGCGCTGGCATGCGTTGTTGACATCCGAGATGAGAAGCAAGTGATTGACTCCGTCCAACAAGCTGTGGCCAAGTTTGGAGGAATCGATATCTGTGAGACGTGTTTAATTATTAAATCATATAACAGTTTCTTACAAAATAATTTTAACTTGCCATCTTTCACGGTTGTAATTGTAAATGTAATTTTAATCGCAGTGATAAACAATGCAAGTGCAATTAACTTGACGAAGACAACTGACACGGATATGAAGCGGTATGACTTGATGCACAATATCAACGGACGAGGAACCTTCCTTGTGTAAGCTGATAGAAAAATAGTGATTTAATTTATAAATTAAGTAACCTATGTTGAGTAAGTAATTCAGTAAATCATTTTATTTTATGAACAGGACGAAGATTTGCGCCCCGTACTTGAAGAAAGGAAAAAATCCACATATTCTGAATTTGTCACCTCCTTTAAGTCTACAACCAAGATGGTTTCAAAATAATGTAGCGTATACAATGGCCAAATACAACATGAGTTTGTGTGCGTTGGGATGGTCAGAAGAGTTCCGAGCAGATGGGATCGCCGCTAATTGCTTGTGGCCTGCCACTGCTATTTTTACTGCAGCAATGGAAATGCTTGGAGGTCCAGGCGTCAAAAACCAATGCAGATCACCGGAAATCATGAGTGATGCGGCTTACGCCATTCTGTCAAGAGATAGCAAGAAAGCAACAGGATATTTTTATATTGATGAGAATGTTTTGAAAGAGGAAGGAATCACGAATTTGAAACCTTATCAATATGAAGACAGTACGTACAGATTCTGTTCAAATCTCACATTTACGTTGATGTAATCACTCGAATCGTCAATCAATACTAAATACGCTGGGTACTTTGTTTTAGATGCCGAATTAATGCCCGACTTTTTCGTCGAAGGAGTTGATTCAGTCCACAGCAGCCAGTATGTAATCGCTCGATCCGGAGGTGGAGCAGCAGCTCCTGCAGCTGCACCAGAATCTACGAAATCTGAAGCCCCAGCTCAAAGTGGCGGAGACGGCAGTGGAGAGATAACGCAAATATTCAACAAAATTAAATCATTACTAGATGCAGAAACTGTCAAGAAGACTAACGCAATTTTCCAATTTGACGTGAAAGGTATTAAAATCACAACCTAAGCTCACACAATCCGTCATTAATTGGATATTACCCTCATTAACGTGATTGCGTCTATTTCAAGGCAATGACGGAGGGATGTATTACTTGGACCTTAAAAGCAGCGCTGAAGGCTCCACAGGCAAAGGAGAATCCCCTGCAAAATCAGATGTCGTGATTTCTGTTTCCCAAGCTGACTTCGTTAAACTGTTTTCTGGAAAACTGAGCCCCACATCAGCGTAAGAAAAACATACCATAAAGCTCCCCAAGCAGTAAATAGGGGCTTGGCTTATTTCTTGGGATTATGTTTAGGTACATGATGGGCAAACTGAAAATCAAAGGAGACATAACCAAAGCTATGGTTTTAGACAAACTTATGGGCAAACTGAAATCCAAGCTGTAAATTAGATGGACGTCACAGGTGCTGATAATCATGCATTGTTGCTCTATGTTTACTTGTGTTTGAATATGCAGGTCAATAATAAAAATTGTAGAATATAAAATTATGATCGTCTGCAACAGTTTCATCCAAAACTCCCAAGTAAAACGTTAAATAAAATCGACTATTGATTCTGAACCTTCTACCCTTCTACCAATTCAAACTAAACACGTGTGCATTTTTGCAAATTAATTATGCATAGTTGTGTGGGGCTTAGTTTCTATTTTCTTTTTTATACATGGCCTAAGCGTACAAAATGTGCGCATGCATAGTAATGCATACTTACAATTAACATACTACAAATTCATAGCTTAATTGTACTTATGCTGCTGGATCGCGTGCATCTTAATCAATCATCTATCAATAAATTGCCGCGCTCCATTTTAGTCAAGTAGAATTTTAAAATTTCAGAGTATACTTACGGAATCTAAATCTAATCAACTTATGAATCCACACATCTAGAATCTACACATAAATCTAATTGAATACTTGTTACAAGTTTTTACTTGTTAGAGTTAATCATAAGATGATAAGTAACAAAACTCCTAGTAGATTCCAAGATTCAATTATCTATTTTAAATAAATAATAATTGAGTGTTCGGCACGAAAAAACGGGCCTCTACTCCATGACGACATTTAGGGCTCTGAATCTGTCGAAAAGGACCTGAAAATCTGTTCAGGGTGGCCCAAATTCGTGTGACTCTGTCAACTCTAATGTCCTCTCATTTTCATGTAAAAAAGGCGTGATTGCTCTAGACAATGATTCGCATTATTATTGTACACTGTGGTTTGACTTATGGAGTGCTTTTCGAAGTTTATGGCAATACTCTCTGAGTCCTTGTCAGTGTTGGTGAAGCCCACAATTCTCGGAGGCCCTGTATATTTTCGTAAACTGTAGCAAAGTAAACAAAGTTACGGGGTTTAGAAGAGATTGGGTTTTCATCAGACACGATTGCTGTTACATGAGACTCAGAGGTTACTATAAACTTCGAAAAATCACTTCATAAATCAAATTACAGTGTACATTAATAATGCGAATCATTGTCTAGAGCAATCACGCCTTTTTTACCTGAAAATGAGAGGACATTAGAGTTGACAGTCACGCGAATTTGGGCCACCCTGGACAGATTTTCAGGTCCTCTTCGACAGATTCAGAGCCCTAAATGTCGTCATGGAGTAGAGGCCCGTTTTTTCGTGCCGAACACTCAATTATTTATTTAAAATATTTTTTATACAATTATTGTATAAAAAAGTTTGACGAAGAACCTTCAAAAGGTTAAGATTAAACTATAAAAGATAAATTGAAGTTAAATGGAATATTCTAAGACTCTATCGTATACAGTTGCAGTTCTCACTTCACCGAGCTCGGTGCATGAAGCTGAATTGAGTATATCGACATCATTTGTCCCAAAGTTTGAAAACGCACTAATCACATTCATATATTTAATTGTTTCAAAATTATTATAGTTTTTTCTGTTGATTTCTGCTTCAACATGAGTCGAAGTCATTCACTTATCCAAGGATAATAAATAAAGGTTTATTTATTATCACAAGCAATCTTATCGTTAGTATACATTCATTAGGCGAATCTTACGTGTAAATGTACTGTCATTGCATAACAATTGCTTGTTTGTTAGCTTTAAAGCATTAAAACATTTATTTGAAATCTATGAACAATTTACGACGCTTCACTCAGCAGTGTTGCATTCATCTACACGACATAAACTCATATCCCGAGAATCGTACATACTTGGAAGTTCTGGAATTTTTTGGCTTCCTCAATTATACCTACAGACTTATAATTAAACTTTTCGAAAAAGGATTTTCGGGACCAAATAAAATTACCTGATAGCCACCCTCGAATTTTTAATATTCTTATTTATTTATTTTTTTATTTTTTTAAAATTTATTTATTGATAAATTGCACTATTTGAGGCCACCCCTGATTCAGAGAGAGGAGAAATAAAAGCCAACTCAAATAGTACACTGCACAAAATGTCAGTTGCAACACTTGCAACATTACAATTTCTTTACAATGTTTACCCTGTAATTTTTACAAAAATAAAAGACAGATGAAAAAAACCAATTCACAAAAGCAACTGCATAAATCAAGCCAAGGTACTTTATGACTTCCCAAACAATTGTAAAACTAATTGCCTCACTTCGCTGTCTTACACTTGAACTCAAATTGCGATTCTCTAAATGTTTATTCCAATCAAGCTTGTATCTAATAAGTTTCGACGCATCAAAATAACGCACCCACTTTTGGAAAATGCCAGTATTTTCAATCCACGCCATCGCTAAATTAAACGCATCTCCAGGAAACTTCAATTGACTGCGGAAAGCGCTTCCTGTTTTTTCTATTTCAGTTTTTGAGTGAGCATAACCTTCCTCATATAAACCAGATATTTCAGCAAAATACTTAAACTGTTCTAAGTCAAACTCATAATTAATTACTGCAAATGGGGCATCTACAACGAAATTCGGCAAATAATCAACTGCTTTATCCACATAACTTTCGTTTTTCTGAGTATAGTTCATGGGTATTCCATACGTTAAACAGAGGAAATAAATTACATCATCTGAGGGTTGGGGCTCAAATTCAATTAATCTTCTGTAAAGTGCGGGATACACTACAGTGTACAGATCGCTTTTTGACTCATTATTCTGCATTTTTATCCCAAATCTTAACACTTGGTGTCTCAAGTAGTACAATCTATGTTCAGAATTAATTAAGTTAGAAGTTGAAATAACCGATATATTTTTCCACTGGTCATCGAAAAGAAGGCTCCGAAGATTTTTAGGTAGTTTTGGACGTGGTGCTTTTGTTAAATACGAAGTGAACACGCCGGAATAATGGATGCTTACAAAAAACACCAGAAACACCCACGCAGCATATGGAATACAAAAATATTTAAACTTTGCACGCGTTTTTTCCCACACGCTTCCATGATTCTGTCCCAGTATTATAAACGCCATATAATACAGCCCTGTGCAATCGTTAAGTTTTGTCTTGGAATTTGTTCTGATCCAAAGAATTTGTAGAAGTAAACTGATCATTACAGCAGAAGGAACTAATACCAGTAAAACACTTTTACCAAACGGTCGAATCAAAGAATCAATCAATTTGTTCGATGTAAAGTTTCGATGCACAAAATACGACAGCCCAAACTCATTGTGAGTTTTGCAATAATTATGGAAATATGCCCCGGGATCAGCTTTGTCTATAACCCTTTTCCTGTTGTACTGCGTATAATATGAATATTCAAGAAGAAAATTCAGTCGTGCTGTTACATCCTTAATTGCGTTGTGATTAGATTCTATTGTCACGTTAAACTTTGCCATCAAGTTTACACCTACACACTGTTGTGGTTGCGCTGCACGAAAAAAATCATGAAGACTCACTAATCGTTTAGCACAAATTGCTTCTTTTCCGTGTCCCGTATCGATTGATCTAACGGGAATGGCCATGCCATTGAGATCATAGTTTACTTTTCGCCAAAACTTAATCAGCGCTTCTTCATTAATTTGATTGTTACCTTCCACTCTGTTGTACACTTTGTAGTTATGCTGTCCACTAAAAAAGCAGTGAATGCAAATTGCATTCAATTGAAAATCAATAAAACCGTAATAAACTGTTTTGTAGTGCAAAGATCTATTTAGTGCGATTGGAAAATCATAGAATTCTTTTTCCCTATTTGTTCCACGATGATTATTGCTGTTCCACAGAAAGTAGACAATTCTAGGGTGACTGTAAGGCAATATAATTTTTTCCTTTCCAATTAATGTCTCTGTAGGTATTATTGAGTACGCCAAAAATGCAAGAACTTCCAAACATGTACGATTCTCGTGATGAGCTGCATACGAGTTGATATCATGCAAATGAATGCTGCACTGTTGGGTGAAGCGTCGTAACTCGTTCATAGATTTCAAATAAATTTTGGAGTATGGGGTTGAATTCTTTAGAGTGTAAAACTCAATTTCTACGTTTGAGTTTAAACTACCGATTCTATTCGACATTACTGCTGTATCGTAAGTATCTTGTTTGGCTTTTAAATAAAAAACCATACAATTGCTATGCAATGAAAGTGCAGAATGATATAAATTAGGGAATGAATGTATTCTGCCAATAAAGATTACGCTAATCAAACCCAGGAGATGCAAATGGTTCATGGTAAAGCAGTACTGTTCACTTTTAGAACCAAATTTTTCAGTTCGAAAATTTAAAGAAGTCGTTGTGGCAAATATTCTATTCTACTTGTGCTTGTTCTATTTTACCAGTATGTATTTAGTTAGACAGTACCCACGATGCCCACGAAGTACCCTTCGTGCAGTACGAATTGTAATTGAGAATAATTGGAAATTAAATTGGGACTTTAATTTGAACTGAATTAATTTTATGAGCCCCAACTTCTCTCTATATTCCAACTTCTTCTGACGCTAGTTCAAACTACGACCATTATTATAGCGAGTCACTTTTATTTAAACTGTTTTTTGAAGTGGGATCAAACTACGGGCGGCCAAGAGGATAGGGACCTGCAGAGGGGCAATGCATATAATGCAATATGTAGCATCCTTCTACTCAACTCAAAGAAAACTCGAGTACAAAACATCTTCAGGGAAAATATCTTAATTCTGCTGCATTTTGAAAGGCATACAATAATTTTTTTCTCTCTGTCACTCATTTTTATATCACTACTCAAGTTTGAAGTATTTTCTTGGCGATTTCATTCTGGCAGTGCCATCGATAAGGGTTGATATCATTAATTGTCACTCGTGGCGAGTGAAAATTGAAATGAAGTATTCTTGTAATAAACTTTTCATTTGTTTCATTAAATTTGACACGTTCGAAGAGAAAAACATAATTTGTGATGCTGTGTTAGCCTGAATAAGATAACACTTCAACTACGAAATTTGGGAGTTACATGAGCCTACAATGTTATAGTGGTTCTTCAGGTGATGTAGATTGCACGAACAAAAACAGTAAGCTACTTCAGGAAAAAAGGTTTGAGAATTTGCCGATTAATTAATATGGGTGGCAAAACCGGTTTAAAGAATGATAATGATAACGAATGTATGCAAAATCCAATGTTTTAACGAGGTTTTAAATTTTAGTGTACGAAATCTGCTATAATTGCACATATTTAAATATTCATTAGTTTTACTTTCGCTTGTGTAAAAGAAATAAACAGGACTCGTGCTTATATGTGATGTTATTGAATTCTCAGACAAATGTAGTACACTAAATATTGGCTTGTGACAAAACACATACAACATTTGTAAGCACTCTTATTCCATTTCGAACATAATGTATCTGTTAATTACATTCATAAATTCGAAATGTTGATTCACAAAAGAAGACAGTTCGATTCTCTTTACACATTGCCAGTTTACGCGTACGAAACAATGCCACAAGGTGCAAGGTTATAATTCACAAATTCGAAACTAACTAACTTCACTAAAAAGCTATATTGCACACAAGTCGTAGAACTTGAAATCAGTTGACAGGTGAAGATCAAATAATTTTTTTGAGTGTACCAGGGATCATCATGTTACTTTATAAGCAACGCCTGACACAATGTTTCATACATCATCCTTTTCCGGAAGTATGGGACGTGTTTCTGCTCAAAGTCAAAGTACTCTCTGCGGGACAGGTACTCGGCGTACTGGAGTAAAAATATACCACAGTCTGAGCTATTTTCTTGTTGCGGCAATTCCTACGGGAATTTACGAACGGAAAGATCAGACTTTATAATAATGTAAGAACATATGCATCAGTATCATAATGGTAGTTATTGATTAAAACTGATTACGTCGGCACCAAGGTCGAAAGTTTGCCACCCAGATTCATTCCAAATGGCCTCGCGATCATGTCCATCAACAAACGGAGGATTCCTTGATGAATTTTTCCTTTCAGTACCACTCAGTTTTAATCTTGCCCATTCGTCTAGCAAGTAGTCTTTTATCAACTGCACACAACAAAAGAGTATTGCACGGTCATGAAAAGATTTAATTGCAAATGAATTCATATAACTGCTCAGTATTGCGCAAATCTTACATTAATGTGCCTGGTGTTGTCGTGGTCCATAGAGTCAAAACAAATTAACCTTTTATTGAGGGAATCAACTACTAGCAAGATCCAGTGGTAACTGCTGTGTATAGGAATCATGACTAGATCATACGAGAAAATGTTTTCCTGTAGAACAGCAAACAGTTATTAGGCGATGAAATGAATTTTTAGCTGTTTTTTCTTACATCTTCAGTGGCTCCTTTGACTGATTCAAATCCTCTTTCTTTTAACAATTTGTAAAAGTAGCACTGAAAAGTGAAGAGTTTTGGGTAAGAGTCTCCCGCTGCGTGATTTCTTGCTTTTATCAATTCCAGGTAGAAGTCTATGTTCTATTTAAAGAAGGATTGTAATTATATAAAAAACTACACCTGCCTGAGCACAAAAATATTCAAATATAATAAAATGATCTCTTACGACATCTTCTAGCCATTCGTGTTTGTCATAAATTGTCAAATGCTTCGTTTTAATAGTCATCCCAAAAGCTGTTCCCAGTTTTTCATCCTGTGGCTTTCCAAGCTGTGATACAAAAAAAAATTATAGTATCCTTGAATAAACAATATTTCAAATAGTAGTAATGATTATTATTTTTTACGGCTTCTTTTAATTCCTGAAACATGGCAGGGGTGAGTTCAGGACAACTCTGAGGCTTTGGATGTACTCTGGCAATCTCCTGAATCGACTTGGGAAGGTTTTCATTGTCTATAATACAGACAAAATATGTAATTAGTAAAACACTGCAAACATTAAGTACGGTTTAACTACTCATCGGTTATGCTTACTTTGTTCTACAGGAGAATCTTTATCTTTGATTTTAGTGATAAGTTCTTCATCTTTTTGACCAGACTTACTCCGAAAAGGGTTTAAAACTTCCTCGCCTATGTGTCCATTTGCGATACGTTCTAGCATTCCTGTGGTTCTCACGGTCATCCCACAACGCCTAATGGTTCGAATTTTTTTTACTGCAGGGATCAACTCTTCTGAATTTTGTCGCGACTTCTTTTCGGGACTAGGTTCATCATTATTACTATCCATCAAAGGAGTAGCTGGTGTTGTCTCAATTTCAATAATTACTAAAATGAATGTATCGTTGTTGGATCTTGCTTTTTTAGAGTCTCTTTCCCTACCAACACATCATCAACAACATGTAAATCTCTTCAAGATCCCTGGAAACACCTCCAGAGTAGAATTCGAACCCTTTGGAGTGATACCCAGTCCAAAACTACAGTCTAAATAGTTCTTCTCACTTATGACTTCCAAAATATAAATTGATGACTATACGGTTCGAACACTGAGTCTTAATTTGATACTTGTGAATATCACGGTCCGCTGCTACCTTCAGTACCTTAAGCTGAACGAAAATATATTAACTGAATTTCGTACTTAATCATAATCATTAAGTTAATTCACGTTAAGTTAAAAAAACGCTTCATATTTTTGACTTCACACTTTGTTCATGTTTCATACAACAAACAGCTTTGTGGGGCGACTTGCTTTCATTAAGGCGCCAAATGCAGTAACATTCAAATTCAAACATCATTTTGCATCTCTTTGAGTTCCACAATAATATAAGAAGTCACAACATGAGAACTTGAGTATATTTCTGGACCGGTTTCAACCTTACCTTTCGAAATGTCGTTCCTTGATAAGTTTCCGAAGAACCCGTCTCCCGACGAGGTAATGCGGGAGTTGCAGCGCTACTTAGGAACTTCTGTAACTGATCCAGGAACAAGTGGGCCTTCGTCTTCGAAGGGAGTAAAGGGGAAGATGAAAACTCAACCTGTTGTGGCCCCTGTGCAGTTATCTATGGAGGAGATGGTGCATTCCGGAGTTTGGCTTATCCGACATCTTCCCGTGGCAAGGGACGCTGTGTTTGACTTCATCTCCGTCACTTACGACGAGTTCATTAAGACTTATCTTTCCCAGACTGAGGTATGTACAATGGGTTGAGATTTGGAGATATCCACGCTTTCATTATTACGTAAATTGTTGTATTGTATTGGATTTTGGACGTGTTTAGGGGAGTGGATTGTCGGCGTTTCCTGATAACCACCTGAAAATACTGGACGATATCCACGAGGCGTTTAATCTGTATCTGGACGCTAGTGGAGAGATTTGGGCTCCCATCTTATCTCAGTGGACGTTACATTTGTTAGGACAATTGTCGCAGGAATACTCTGGCAGACCTGCGTTCGCGTCAGCTCAAAATGTCAACGAGATAATTCACATTTGGATGGGATCGAAGGCCATTCAGAGTTTGCTTGAGTTGACCTCGCGATGTTTGACCTGCAGTGACCACGCAAATGCTGACTCATTTATTTCTGCGCTTTTGGGTACACACAGCATTAGTGAAATATATATTTTTTTATTTGAATTTAATGGAAGATTAATTGAGCTGTTTTAAATTGTGCAGATACGAGTGCAATTCACAGTCCTCATTTTGATTGGGTTGTGGCTCACGTAGGAAATTCTTATCCGCAGACAGTTGTGAGTCAAGTGCTCAATCTGGGACTTCAAAACTTCTCTACAAATCCTCCAATGGTTTCGAAATTGACGTCTGTCGTCGGAATTCTTGGACATTTGGTGACTACCCACTCAAAAGAAGTTCAACATGCGTTTGAGCAGACTCTTCAGGTTTGGAATATTTTAACGCGATATAGTATGCAACCTTTGTTATATACTGTGATTGAGAGTTAATTGAATTTTTTGTTATTATACAGAATGGACTATCGGATAATAACAAAGTAGCTGAGAAATATTCGATTCCATATTTACTTCAGATGTGTTCAAATTCAAGGCCTCTTTTGGACGTTCTTTTGGACAGCATTCTACCTAAGAGTAAGTTTCATTTAGACAAAAATGATGATTTATTTATTCCGGTGTCTTTATTTTATTTAGTAAATGAAGATACGTTACACAAGCTAAGAATTCTTGTTCCCAAATGGATTAAACTACATTTTGGAGGTCACCAAATGGCGATTGTGGCTTTAGTGACGCATTTGATTCTAAAGAGTCTGAGAGGTCCAAAGGCGTTGGAACTTCTCATGAATGAGTGTAAATCTTGGCCTCCTCCGATAAGTCAGCACGCAAGGACATTGCTAGGTCAGTTTGCTTGGATATATCGAATTGCAGACAAATATTTATTATTAATCAGGTTTTTCTATTGGTTCTCCTCAGATCACTTCACAGCTGAAGTTTCAACAATGGCTTACAATTCAGAAAGTACAAAGAAAGATCTCGCCACCACATTTCCTTGTATTTCAGCGATGAAAGACAATACAGAAGTCATAGTTGGGTTTTTAACCGATTCTGATTCTCAAATCTGCCGTACAGCAAAGCAATTCGTAAAGTTGTTAGCTCTTTATGACGGACCAGCAATAGCTGTGAAAGCCGTTTGTCACTACCTCCGCGAATCTAAAGATGACAAACATCTATGGCATTTGATTGATCTCGTCGGAATGCTAGAAATGAAGTTCTCAACAATTCTGGAAGACAGTTTGCAAATAGTTTGCCTCAAGTCGGATCAGAGTCACTCGAACATCTCACAACGTATGAAAAAAGACGCAAGCTATTGTCTCCGAAGGTGGAAGAATATTTTGAAAATAATTAAAACCGAAACTCAAAGAGGAGAAAAACTTCCTATAAAATATAAGTTGTGTACTGTGGTAAAAGAAAACCTCGGAGCGTTTATTCCTCTCCTGGATATTCGTGAAATGGGATTCTCTTTGACTGAAGCGAGTATTATTTTGGAAATCCTCGCTAAAATTCCGGAAGTCACTCACAAAAGTAAATTCGGAACGCTTCTAGCCTTAAGCAGACATCTAGTAGAGTTGCTGTTCCGAGCATTGTCAGTTTCGCAAAAGGATGGGGAAGAGAACAATCACACCGAAAAAGTGAAGAATGTCAGCAACATATCGAAACTCTTGAATGAGTTAGCCGAACATCAAGCGATCCAGAATGACTCGCTCAGGAGCCTCATTCAGTATATGCTTTATCCAGAGAGCAAAAAACTCTTCATGCCTCGCGTGATTGGAAATCCTAAACTAAACTACTCCGTTTTCGACTTTGACTTGATGGAAAATGAAAGCGATGAAGATGACGATAATGAATTCCAACCTGAGAAGTTTTCAATGTATGTTTCTCTAATGAAAGAAAACCAAACGAGAAGTGCAACTCTGAATGTCGCTGGAGCTCACGCTACAACTTTTCATTCTGGAAAGCTACTCAAAAACGGTGTGAAGAATTGGAGTGCTCTCCCTAAAGTGGTAATTCATGAGAATTCTGACGCTGATGTGAATTTCGAGCTATTTTTAAGTGTCATTTTGAGTGTTTGTACTGCTCGGTGTGGAAATCTAGTGGGGGGTGGTGGTGAGTGGGTTGAAGGAGAAACGGTTGAATTGTCAGCGAATCCCAAGGAGAAAGGTCAGCACGTGTCGATCGAAGCGATGAAAAGACTTGCACTCCTCCTCGTAGAAATTGTGTCTCCTGATGTGATGTTTAATGGGTTACCTTGGCCTGATGAAGACTGTGCGAGAGTAAGTACTTGTTGTACATAATAATTACAGTCATTTTGTTCGTTAAAGACATGCAAGCAATAATATGATATACTAATCTTTCTTGTTTTGATGATATGCGTAGCATGTACAAGTTGAACGTGATCTTCAAATTCGAAGGGCTTTTGAAGAACATCCTTACTTATGGGACATTTTGGAACTTGTCGCGAGACATTGTCCTGCCCTGTGTTACTGTTCTGTTTTATTGAGAGCTTTGATGTCAACTTTAATGGCTCACTGGACTTGCTGTCAGGTTAGTAATAATTTGTTAAGCAGGCAGTAACTTTGTTTTCAAGCAAATTAATAAAATTGAATTATTTATGCAGGAATCAAGTGGAAGAAGCTATCCGATGCAACTTGAATGGACAATTCGATTGCTGACAATAATGAAACTAGGAGAAATCTTACCTCCACCTCTTTGCTACGTCGGAAAAGTCGTGCATGAATTGAAATCTAGTGAAATTGTGGGTTTGCTCAGGGATATTTGGGCTTTCATGAGAAAGAACGTCCCAGATCCGACTCTGTTCATTAGAGATTCACCTGCGAAAAAATTCACGCGAAATCCAGATTACTGCAAAGTGGATCCCGAACTCACAGAAACACTGAGACTAACTATTTTAAATAACGTAGAGAAACTAGGCTATCTTTATTGCAAGTTATTTCCTGTAGTTAACCCACCAGTTAAAAATGGTAAAGATACGACTAACGGTAGTAGATAAATCAATAGTGTAACTTTTACATAAAATACTGTACAAATAATTGTAACAAAATATGAACTAAACAGTTACTTGCTTTCATGACTATTTTAAGTGTCAATAAAATAAGAAATTATCTTCGACATGTTCTGTGGTAAAGTCATATTTAAGTGATATGTGCCTCGTGCAGTTCTGTATAAATAATTTATTACTTCATTAGAAATCAACCAGTTTTTTAAATATTTTAGTTCTTTTGAGTTTTGATGACTTACGGTGGACAGAAATATCCTATTCTGATAAGCTTCTCTTTGCTGCAGTCACATTTGTCTGAGTGGAACATCTCAACTGTTTCACAAGGACACGCAAGTTGTTCTGTGTTTATTGCTTTGCCATAAATATCATTGCATTTGACGTGATTGCAGTATTCAACGGCAATGCTAGTTGGGTACCCAGACATATCGGATGCCAAGATAGAAGCCTCATCGCAACCTGGTTGAATTTGTCCACCTACAAAAGTTTCCAGGAAACACCTTCAAAAAACGGTTCTTCATTCGTGGCCATTCTACCTTGTAAACTAACCATTTGGGTAAAATTCTACGTGACCCCGTGTTGTTAAACGAGTTCCAAACATCTTGGAGTTGCAGTGAATCACTTGAACAAATGAAGCGTCTGACTGACTCAGTTGTAGTTTCATGTCGGTAAATATGTCAAAACTAGGCCCTGCAGGGTCAAGAGCTGAAACATTTACAGATAAGGTACACAGTTAAATGTGCGTTGGTTAGATATAGTTATAATAAGAATAGTAATAATTTGGAACACTTACCATCTATTCGAGGTAATTTGAGACCCGTTTTTTGCTCGAAGGAATGTCCGATAATCCCTGCAATGTGAGCCCCTAAGGAAAACCCGATGATTCTAGTTGTGGACAATGTTATCAACTTGCGGTTATGTAAGTCAGCCAAAAGATCTGCTAGATCTTCTCCAACTAACAAAGTCGTCTTTGAAGAACTGAAGTAATCTAAGCTGCTCGATAGGTAAGTCCAGTCCACCAAAATCACGCTGGAGTCCTTCTCAACTTCCATTATAGCTGAAATTAATTAAGCTAACAAGCATGATTAAATGTTATAACTCGAATTATAAATGTGTTACATCTAACCGTCTTTAATTTTGAGCGAATGTTGGTGATTGTGTTCCCGTGTGGCAAAAAAGCTACCCTGCGTGAATCCATGAATAATGAAAGTAACTGTGTCCCGTGTTAAATTCACACTGGAGGTTTGAATCATAGTGAGGTTGAAATATTGACCTTTCGAAGGGCTGCGAACCAAGATAAGGATAACACTGCGTGCACATTTATATTTTAAAAATAATTCTGTGTAGTTATTTACGTTTTTGATCGGAACAAGTAAAGTTTAATATTTCCTCCTATTGTTCTGGCAAACTGAATAAAACTTTCCCCAATGCCTGTGAGATGTTCGTTGTTTGCCTTGAAATCTGCTTGTTCTTTCAACATTTGGCCTAGTGCCGTTACGGTACTCAGAAATGACCCTGTTGTATATTTACATTATTTGAATCTAGATTAAGATTGTTTTAGATTAAGATTCTCCGGATCAGCTTACCAAAGATTTTCGTATCCCACTGCAATGTTATCATTATTAAAATCAATAAGATGGAAGCATGCCATATGTGAAGTCAAATTCAAGTACTAAGTACATAAACTAATTTCCTTACACTTTCCTGGATCGAAACAGAAGTATCTGGAGTAGAAACTGCTTCTCTTTTAGTTGTACCATGCTCGATTGAGTCATCTGTTAATCTCCAAACTTAAGAATGCGCTTGGAATTCATTCATAAGTATCCAAGAGGTTTTACCTTGGATGGAGCTCCACACAGTTCGAATTGAAATAAGATATATTAAAACAGCTACTAGACTTGAAATATAGTGAATTGACTGGACAGCCATGATGTTCATCAACAGAGCCACACGTTTTTATTCCATAATTAAGACTACACATGTATTAATTCAACATTTTAACTATCGTTCATGATCCTAATCTGACAATACCTACAGAATAGTAACAACTTGATAATATTTTCTATATAGCTGGACTTCCACTAATGTACAAATACAATACTAACAAATACCATACTCAATAACACAATGAACGGACATTAAGCTATTAAACATTAGCCACCATTCATTAATTCATTACTCGGAATCCAAACAACTGCTTACGGCTAGACTGTTCTTTGGTACACACAAAACAGTGCAAAGTAAATCCAATGTTTGTTGCAGCACTCAATTTACCCACTCA